>CAUYON010193939.1:0-19544 GCA_963573935.1 Arctocebus calabarensis | reverse complement strand
ATAGGTGTGGCCCCACCATTTACCCTCCCTCCACCCATCCTTCCCCCCCCCCCCCATTTTTTTTTTAAAGTAACCCTACGGAAGTTAAAAGCGATAGACTTTTTCTTTGCAGTTTTTAGCCAGGGCTAAGTTTGAACCCGTCACCTCCAGTATATGGGGCTAGTGCCCTACACCCTAAGCCACAGGTGCCACCCAAAAGAGATGGACTTTATACTTCCAGGCCAACAGAACTTAGTCTTAATCAGGCTCTATTTTTATTTCAATAAACTCATGTTTTTATTTTAGACTTGATTGTGAAGCCTCAAGGCCTAAAACAGTTTGTGAAAAAGCTCATTCTGTTCCAGACACTGCTTTTTGGAAACCTGGCCACAGAATATATCCCTTTTTATCTTTCACTATATTTTTTTTTTTTTTTGAGACAGAGCCTCAAGCTTCCACCCTGGATAGAGTGCTGTGGCATCACAGCTCACAGCAACCTCCAATTCCTGGGCTCAAGGGAGTCTCTTGCCTCTGCCTCCCAAGTAGCTGGGAATACAGGCGCTCGCCACAACGCCCGGCCATTTTTAGGTTGCATCATTGTTGTTTGGCGGGCCCAGGCTGGATTTGAACCCGCCAGCTTAGGTGTACATGGCTGGCGCCTTAGCCCGCTGAGCCACAGGTGCCGAGCCTATCTTTCATTACATTTAAATGTATCACTGGTCTCAATCACAAGCTTTGTGTTTGTTCTCTTTTTAATAGCAAATTATTAAAACCAGATTTTAATAATAAAGTTGAGGCTATAGAATATTTTATTTTAGGTTAAATATACATAAAGTCTGAAATTTAATCAAATTATATGCACCTTATTCGGATAGTCTGAATGATTTTCATTATTTATGTATTTATTTATTTATTCATTTTGTAGAGACAGAGTCTCACTGTGTCGCCCTCGGTAGAGTGCTGTGGTGTCACACAGCTCACAGCAACCTCCAACTCCTGGGCCTAGGTGAGTCCCTTGCCTCAGCCTCTGGAGTAGCTGGGACTACAGGCGCCTGCCACAACGCTCAGCTATTTTTTGTTGTGGTTTCGTCAGGGTCAGGTTTGAACCCTCCACTCTCAGTACATGGGGCTGGCACCCTACCCAGAGCCACAGGCGCCACCCTCTGAATGACTTTTAGATTTAAAGTTATTATTGCTGTCATTATTCATTTTTATTTTGGTGACAACAGATGACTTGGAGGTCAGACCTTTCATTTTGATAGTACTGTTAGGCACAATTTTTTTTCCTAAATTACATGGAAAGAGAAACTCAAATTTAGTCATTTTATTTATTTTTTAGCTTATTTTAAAAACTATTTAGGGCTACTGGACACTTATTGAAAAGTCAGCTACTAAAAATCAAATTCTGAGAGCAATAGAAATGATACATCATTACGTAACAGATTCTATAGGCACATTTTATCACAGGAGTAGAATTGCTTGGTTATGTGGTAATTTTGTGCTTAATTTTTTAAAAACTGTGAAACTGCTTTCCAAAGTGGCTGTACCATTTTACATTCTCATCATGAACCTATGAGGGTTCATTTTTTTCCACATCCTTGCTAAACTTACTTTGTCTTTTTGATCATAGCCATTCTAGTCAGTATGAAGTGGTATCTTATAATTTCAATTTTCATTTCTTTAATGATTGAAAACAACCATTGGTAAATCTTCGTTAGTAGGTAAAATAACTATTTAAATTTCTTACCTACTTTCAGGTAATTTGTCTTCTTATTTAGTTGGTAAGTGTTCTTTGTTCTGGACATAAATCTTTTGAACATATGATTTGCAAAGGCTTTTCTTTTTGTTTTATTCATACATGAACTAAAGTTTGAAATTTCCTTCTTTTTTTTTTTTTTTTAGAGAGTCTCACTTTATTGCCCTTGGTAGAGTGCCGTCACAGCTCATAGCAACCTCCAACTCCTGGGCTTAGGTGATTCTCTTGCCTCAGCCTCCCAAGTAGCTAGGACTACAGGCATCCGCCACACACCTGGGTTCAAACCCACCATGCTTGGTACATGGAGCCAGCACCCTACCCACTGAGCCACAGGCACTGCCCAAAAGTTTAAAATTTCTATTAAGTCCACTTATCAAATTTTTTCATTAGTCAAGCACTACGTGCTGAACTCAATACCAAAAGATTTTTCTCCTCTTTGCTTCTGGAATTTATACTTTTAGGTCTTTTTTTTTTTTTTTTTTGGTAGAGACAGAGTCCCACTTTATTGCCCTCAGTAGAGTGCCGTGGCATCACACAGCTCCAACTCCTGGGCTTAGGCAATTCTCTTGCCTCAGCCTCCCAAGTAGCTGGGACTACAGGTGCCCACCACAACGCCTGGCTATTTTTTTTTTGGTTGTTGCAGTTTAGCCAGGGCTGGGTTTGAACCAGCAACCCTCGGTATATGGGGCCAGCACATTACTGACTGAGCCACAGGTGCCCGCCACAACACCCAACTATTTTATTTTTGGTTGTTGCAGTTCAGCCTGGGCTGGGTTTGAACCCGCCACCCTCGGTATATGGGGCCAGCAAATTACTGACTGAGCCACAGGTGCCGTCCACTTTTAGGTCTTTTATATTTAGGTCTATTATCCATTTCAATTAATTTTGTATACAGTATAAAGTAAGATTCAAAGTTATTTTTTTCCTTCTACATCATTTGTTGGAACAATTACCCTTCCCCCTTTGAATTACTTCACCACCATTTTGAAAATCAACTGACCATAATGCAAGGGTTTATTTCTTTCTTTTTTTTTTTTTTTGTAGAGACAGAGTCTCACTTTATCGCCCTGGGTAGAGTGCCATGACGTCACACTGCTCACAGCAACCTCCAGCTCTTGGGCTTAGGCGATTCTTTTGCCTCAGCCTCCCGAGTAGCTGGGACTACAGGCGCCCGCCATAGCGCCCGGCTATTTTTTTGTTTTGCAGTTCGGCCGAGGCCGGGCTTGAACCCGCCACCTTCGGTATATGGGGCCGGTACTCGCTGAGCCACAGGAGCCGCCCAAGGGTTTATTTCTTAACTATCTTTTCCATTCCATTTATCTATATCTCTATGCCAATATCACACTGAATTCATTACTGCAGCTTTACAATAAGTTTTGAAATCAGGTAGTAGTTCTCCACCTTTTTCTGTTTCAAAAATCATTTTACTGGCTCAGCGCATCTATCTCAGAGGCCAGGGCACCAGCCACATATACAGGGGATGACAGGTTCAAATCCAGCCTGGGTCTGCCAAACAACAATGACAACTACAACCCAAAATATAGCCAGGCATTGTGGCAGGTACTTATAGTACCAGCTACTCAGGAGGCCAAGGCAAGAGAATCGCTTAACCCCAATTGTTAGAAGTTGCTGTGATTTGTGACGCCATGGCACTCTGCCCAGGGTGACATAGTGAGACTCTGTCTAAAAAAACAACAACAAAAACCCCCAAAATCAGGGCCAGCACCTATGGCTCAAAGGAGTAGGGGACTGGCCTAATATGCCAGAGGTGGTGGGTTCAAACCCAGACGTGGCCAAAAACAGCAAAAAAAGAGAAAAAAATCATTTTACTGATTCTGGTTCCTTTGCATTCTATGTACAGATTTTTAAGATCAAATTTGTCAATTTTTTTTTTTCAGTTCTGCCACGCTGGGTTTGAACCCGCCACCCTTGGTATATGGGGTCAGCGCCCTACTCACTGAGCCACAGGCGCCGCCCAAATTTGTCAATTTTTAAAAAGAAAAAAGTCTGTTGTCATTTCTTTTTTTAAGAGACAGTCTCACTTTGTCCCTCTCAGTAAAGGGCAATGGCATCATAGCTCACAACAACCTCAAACTCTTGGGCACAAGAGATCCTCTTGCCTCAGCCTCCCAAGTAGCTGGGACTACAAGTGCCAGACAACTTCCAGCTATTTTTAGAGACAGGGTCTCGTTCTAGCTAAGGCTGGTCTTTAACTCCTGAGCTCAGACAATCCACCACCTCAGCTTTCTAGAGTGCTAGGATTACACGCATGAGCTACAGCCTCTGGCCGACTGCTGTCATTTCTTTTTCTTTTTTTTTTTTTTCAGGCAGAGCCTCAAGCTGTCACTCTGTATAGAGTGCTGTGGCATCATAGCTCACAGCAACCTCCAATTCCTGAGCTCAAGCGAGTCTCTTGCTTCTGCCTCCCAAGTAACTGGGACTACAGGCACCTGCCGCAACGCCCAGCCATTTTTGGTTGTAGCTGTTATTGTTGTTTGGTGGGCCTGGGCTGGATTCGAACCCGCCAGCTCAGGTGCACGTGGCTGGCGCCTTAGCCTGTTGAGCCAGAGGCACCGAGCCTCTTTCTTTTTTTTTGAGACAGAGTCTCAAGCTGTCGACCTGGGTAAGTGGGGTGTCACAGCTCACAACCTCACACTCTTGGGCTTAAGCGATTCTCTTGCCTCAGCCTCCCAAGTAGCTGGGACTACAGACGCCCGGCTATTTTTTGTTGTTGTTGCAGTTGTTGTTTTAGCTGACTGGGGTTTGAACCCTCCAGCCTTCGTGTATGTGGCTGGCGCCCTACCCACAGAGCTACGGGCGCTGCCATACTGCTGTCATTTAATTGGGATTAAATTGGGATTATCAATTTGGAGAGTATTTTTTGTTGTTGTTGAGACAGAGTCTCACTTTACCAGCATGAGGCACCCCCTGCGGCCTAAGAGTATCTTGAGGATATCAGCAAAATCTTTGGAGATTTGACAATGGGCTTTTCTTTTTTTTTGAGACAAAGCCTCAAGTTGTCACCCTGGATAGTGTGCAGAGGCATCACAGCTCTCAGCAACCTCCAATTCCTGGGCTCAAGCGAATCTCCTAAGTAGCTGAGACTACAGGTGCCCGCCACAACGCCTGGCCATTTTTTGGTTGCAGCGGTCATTGTTGTTTGGCGGGCCTGGGCTGGATTCGAACCCGCCAGCTCAGGTGTATGTGGCTGACGCCTTAGCCCATTGAGCCACAGGCGCCGAGCTGATAATTGGGCTTTAAAGCATGAGTAGAAGAAAAAAAAAGTGTCATTACTGGCTCCGCGGCTGTGGCTCAACGGGCTAAGGCGCCAGCCAGGTACACCTAAGCTGGCGGGTTCGAATTCAGCCCGGGTCAGCCAAACAATAATGACCGCTGCAACCAAAAATGGCGGGGCGTTGTGGTGGGCGCCTGTAGTCCCAGCTTACTTGGGAGGCAGAGGTAAGAGACTGGCTTGAGCCCAGGAATTGGAGGTTGCTGTGAGCTGTGATGCCACCGCTCTCTATCCAGGGTGACAACTTGAGGCTCCGTCTTAAAAAAAAAAAAAAGTGTCATTACGGATAGAATAGGATCAAAAGTATATAACTAATAATAAATAGCTACCGCTGAATGAATTCTTACTCTATGCACAGAATTTTATGCTCATAACCACCCAGGGAGTATAGGTGATCATCCCCAACGCACAGACAAGGGTATGCGTAAGTCACAAAACTCTTGAGTGGCAGAGGCAGATTTGAAACTAGGATTGTCTGACTTCAAAGCCAAGGCTCTGGGTTTGAACAGGTACTTAGGTGTGTATGTTAAAGAGGTGTGAAGCTAAGATAAGGATCTACGGGAAAAGGAAAGCAGTGAGTGATGAGGCTGGAAACGTAGGCACCCGCTCTTGCTCACCTGACCACAGAGCAAGTTGGGCAAGGAAGGGTTGGGCTGGAATTGGAGGTATGGAATAAACCTATGTGTGTTATCCCAGTTCAGTCTAGAAAACGCCTAGAAGCAATGACACATCAAGCCATGTTCACTGCGTTGGCAAGGCCTTCCAGGTTTGCTCCCCGCCCTTCCGGCTGGCTTCCCCGCCATATTCCACTGCCACCTCGCGGCAGACCCGCTGTCCTTCACCTGCCCGTGTCTTCGGCAATCTGTTAAGCGCCGCCTTTAACTCCTGCGGCACCTCAGGGAGAAAAGCCGCGGCAGCCGCAACACCGGTCCCCATTAACGCCCGGAAGCTAGAAGAACTCGGGTGGGCGGCAACCGTGACAGCAGAGCGGGAGCTGGGGGCTAGGGGCGGGGCCTCGGCTCTTCTCTTTTTTTATTGGAGCTAACTGCTGCCAGTAGCGGCCTCTTACCTCTTGCCCCACCCCTTCCGCGAAGCCTTTATTAAGTGACGGGCAGAGTCGGCCGGCAACTTCCGGCTAGAGGAAGAAATTTGGGCGGTAGGAGGGGCAGCGGAGAGGGCGGAGGAGGAAGAGAACAGGGCCGGGCGGTGGCGGACGGTGTAGGTTGTACGGTGGCAGCGGCTTTCCCCTGTGCGGACGATGGACAGCCAGGGCAGGAAGGTGGTGGTGTGCGACAACGGCACCGGGGTAAGCGCTTGGCGAGGAGGCCGCGGCCGCCACAGGCCCGCGCGGGGACGTGCGGGGGCCACACGAGGCCTTGGCACCCCGGGGTGCACCTCTGGGCCCTCAGGGCGAAGGGTCGCGGAGCGGCACTTCCACCTCTGCTGGCGTTGGGGTGAGGGAAGCAGGCCGGGCCCTGGTCTCCCCGGACCCTGCCACCCCGAAAGCCCACGTCTCCTGCAGCCCTCCGGGTCAGGGCGGCGAGCGCGACTGGCTCTGGACGCTGATCCCGCTTGCTGACTGGCAGTGGCCAGAGCGCACGAACAGGGACGATTTCTGCCAAAGTGCCTGGAGGGGGTTGTGTATTTGGAGGGAGGCTCCGTGCCCCTGGCTCACCAGTGTGTAAAATGAAGAACAAGAGGCCTTCCTCTTCCTGCATAGTTGAAGATACCGAACGGGAGACAGGAAACGAGTTTAACTTTAAAAAGGGGAAGTGCTGCCTTGCAGTGGGCTTTTGTCCTCTTTCGGTGTTTGTCGAGGGTTTGTTGGCTTTTTTTCTTATTTTTTTTCAAGAAAGGGGGGTGGGCCCTGAATGCAGCGCATCGTTTACTTTTTGTTGTACATGCTGGTAGTTTAGCCCAAGTGCAGGCTCTCAGAAAACAGCATATTCCATTGGACGATTACGGGAAACGTAGGACCCCCCCCCCTCCCCCGCAAGCCCCAAGTGGTAATTCCACTGACCTTGGCCGGTGGTGGGGGGGTGGGGATCAGTTTTGCTATCCCCAGCCCCCCCTTTTTCCCCCTTAGATTGAGAATACAGATAATGTATTCAAAAGTAGTAAAAATTTGTCTTAACGCTCTGATTTAGAAACTATTTGAAAGTTATTTCTTTCAAAAGTCTCACTCCCATGGCTCGGCGCCTGTGGCTCAACGGGCTAAGGCGCCAGCCCCGTACACCTGAGCTCGCTGGTTCGAGTCGAGCCTAGACCCGCCAAACAACAATGGTGGCTGCGACCAAAACATGGCCAGGCGTCGTGGCGGGCGCCAGTAGTCCCAGCTACTTGGGAGGCGGAGGCAGGAGACTCGCTTGAGCCCAGGAATTGGAGGTTGCTGTGAGCTGTGATGCCACAGCACTCTTCCCAGAGTGACAGCTTGAGGCTCTGTCTTCAAAAAAAAAAAAAAAAGCCCAAGAGTTGGAGGTTGCCGTGAGCTGTGATGCCATTGCACTCTACCGAGGGCAACAGAGTGAGACTCTGTCTCAGAAAAAAAAAAAAAAAGAAAAAAACTTTTAAGATTGAATTTAAAATATTTTCTTTTATTATTCTTTAGAAACTCAAGCCAGTTATGGCTGGGTGCAATGGCTCGTGCCTGTAATCCTAGCAGTCTTGGAAGCCAAGGCTGGAGGATTGCTTAAGGCCAGGAATTCAAGACTACTGGGTAACATAGGGAGACCATGTCTCTACAAAAAAAACCCTAAAAATTCACTGGGGGAAGTGGTGTGGACCTGTAGTCCCGGATACACCAAAGGATGAGTTATGAGGATCACCTCGGTCCAGGAGTTGGAAGTTGCAGTAGTTATGATTATGCCACTGCATTCTAGCCTGGGCAAGAGAGCAGGACCCTGTCTCTAAAAACAAAATTTAAAACAAACAAAACAAAAAAGTTAAAAAAAAATGTTCTGTAAATGAAACTCAAGCCAGTTTTATTTTAATAGATTCCGTCTTTTAAGGACTAAAAGTAATGAACTCTATAGTATATGTGAGATTTTTTTTTGTAGAGACAGCCTCTTAATCACTCTTGGTAGAGTGCCGTGGCGTCACATAGCTCACAGCAACCTCCAACTCCTGGGCTTAGGCAATTCTCTTCCCTCAGCCTTCCGAGTAGCTGAGACTACAGGCGCCCGCCACAACAACCCACTGTTTTTCTATTTTTGCAGTTCAGCTGAAGCCAGGTTTGAACCCAACCACCTTCGGTATATGGTGCCAGCACCCAACTTGATGAGTCACAGGCACCGCCTTGTATATGAGTTTTTGATATTCAGTTACAAAAGGAAGGTTAACCATAATCTAATGTTTTTTTCCGTAGAGACAGAGTGTCACTCTTTTTTTTTTTTTTTTTTTTTGAGACAGCCTCAAGTTGTCCCCCTGGATAGAGTGCTGTGGCATCACAGCTCACAGCAACCTCCAATTCCTGGGCTCAAGCGAGTCTCTTGCCTCTACCTCCCAAGTAGCTGGGAATACAGGTGCCCGCCACAATGCCTGGCCATTTTTTTTTTTGGTTGCATCATTGACGCATTAGTTGCATCATTGTTGTTTAGCGGGCCCAGGCTGGATTTGAACCTGCCAGCTCAGGTGTTGGTGGCTGGCGCCTTAGCCCATTGAGACACAGGCACCAAGCCCAGAGTCTCACTCTTACCACCTTTGGTAGAGTGCCATGTGGTTGGTCACACTGCTTACAGCAACCTCCAACTCCTAGGCTTAGGTGATTGTCTTGCCTCAGCCTCCCAAGTAGCTGGGGCTGCAGGTACCCAGCTGTTTTTCTGTTTTGCAGTTCGGCTGAGGCCAGGTTTGAACCCGCCACCTTTGGTATATGGGGCCAGCACCCTACTTGATGAGCCACAGGCGCTGCCCACCATAATCTAATTTTTAGGTTACTATTTTGTTAGTTTAGCTAACACTAGAGAGCTGGTTAGTAATATATTATTGATTAGCTTTAGGTCTAATCCATAACTTTATTTTATTGGTTTTTTTCCAAGGCCAAGGTGGACTTAGGGAGATAATGGGAGGAGAGGTATTGAGAAACAAATCCAGGCTTGAGGCCTGTGGCTTGCTGGCAGGTTCGAATCCAGCCCAGGGCCGCCAAACAACAATGATGGCTGCAACCAAAAAATGGCCAGGCGTTGTGGCAGGCACCTGCATTCCCAGCTACTTGGGAGGTGGAGGCAAGAGACTCGCTTGCACCCAGGAATTGGAGGTTGCTGTAAGCTGTGATGCTACAGCACTCTATCCAGGGTGACAGCTTGAGGCTCTGTCTCCAAAAGAAAAAAGAAACAAATCCAAAATTTTAATTTTTTTTTTTTTTTAATAGAGACAGAGTCTCACTTTATCGCCCTTGGTAGAGTGCCGTGGCATCACATAGCTCACAGCAAACTCCCAACTCCTGGCCTTAGGAGATTCTCTTGCCTCAGCCTCCTGAGTAGCTGGGGGACTACAGGTGCCTGCCACAACGCCTGGCTATTTTTCCATTTTGCAGGTCGGGCCGAGGCCAGGTTTGAACCTGCCACCTTCGGTATATGGGGCCGGTGCCCAACTCACTGAGCCACAGGTGCTGCCCAAATCCAAAATTTTAAACAACTTTAAGATCAAAGATAAGTTACTATGACATAAATGGAAAAAGTATAGTTAATTCACTTATTTTTTTGAAAAACATAGTTAATTCAAATAAAAAATTATGTATTTGGTGTTACTTGCCTAGTTACTTTTGAATTTTATTCAGATTTTCTGTAGACCTGATTGATTTCAAATGAAGAAACAGCTCTGGCATGGCGAGGTGGCTCACACCTGGTGGATTGCCTAAGCCAGAGCGAAGACCTTATCTCTAAAAGTAGTCAGGCGTTGTGGGGGGCGCCTGTGGTCCCAGCTACTGGAGAGGCTGAGGCAAGAGAATCACTTGAGCCCAAGAGTTGGAGGTTGCTGTGAGCTGTGATGCCACGGCATTCTACCAAGGGCAACAAAGTGAGGCTCTGTCTCAAAAAAGAAACAGCTCTGAATCATGTATTATATTTCTAAAAATTTAGAGAACTAGGAATCATTTAGATTCTGTATTTTATTTCTTTTTTTTTTTTTTTTTTTTTTTGAGACAGAGCCTCAAGCTGTCACCCTGGAGAGAGTCCCATGGCATCACAGCTCATAGCAACCTCCAATTCCTGGGCTCATGCGAGTCTCCTGCCTCCGCCTCCCAAGTAGCTGGGACTACAGGCGCCCACCACAACTCCTGGCCATTTGTTGGTTGCAGCCGTCACTGTTGTTTGGCGGGCCCAGACTGGATTCGAACCCGCCAGCTCTGGTGTATGTGGCTGGCACCTTAGCCGCTATATTTTCTTTCTTTATTTTTGAGACAGAGCCTCAAGTTGTCACCCTGGGTAGAGTGCTGTGGCATCATAGCTCATAGCAACCTCCAATTCCTGGGCTCAAGCGAGTCTCTTGCCTCTGCCTCCCAAGTAGCTGGGACTGTAGGCGCCCGCCAAAACGCCGGGCTATTTTTTGGTTGCAGCCGTCATTGTTTGGCGGGTCCAGGCTGGATTCGAACCCACCAACTCAGGTGTACGTGACTGGCACCCTAGCCCTTTGAGCCACAGGTGCCCGAGCTGAGATTGTGAAATTTTAAATTTTTTTTTTTTTAGCCAGTCTCACAGTGTCACCCTCTGTAGCTATGGCATCACAGTGCCCTAGCCCTCTGAGCCACAGGCCCCACAAGCTGAGATTGTAAAATTTTTAATTTTTTTTTTTAGACAGTCTCACAGTGTCACCCTCTGTAGCTATGGCATCACAGCTCACAGCAACCTCTAACTCTTGAGCTTAAGTGATTCTCTTGCCTCAGCTTCCCAAAATTTTAAAATATTTTTTAAGTGGTTATTTTAAGAAAGTGTTGTTTGGGGGTATTGATCATTATTCATTTAGTAGATTATTGACTGCTTACTATATGCCACTTGGGCTATATACGTAAGTTAACCATCCCAAATCCCTTCCTTGGTAGTGCTCATAATTTATGATATCTATTAACCTTGTGAATGAACTCTTACATTTAAAATGATAATATCCATGTACTTTAACGTGAAATAAAAAATAACTAGGTGTTGTGGCCACTGTGGAGAGATAAGAAGGACTCCTACCTAAATACGGTTCTGATGTTGAAACTGATAATGCCACATATACACTGGAACAGATAGAAGATTTATTTGTGGTGAAGCTTTATTCAGAGAACACGGCAGGACTTTCTAAGCTATCTAAAATAGCTTTATAAAGCAGGAAAAGGAGACTGGCTAGGCTTTTTTTTTTTGCAGTTTTTGGCCAGGGCTGGGCTTGAACCAGCCACCTCTGGCATATGGGGCTGGCTTCCTACTCCATTGTGATTAGAGAGTGGGACTGGGATGGGTGTGGCTTTGCCTTTGTTGGGGCTTGTATGATTTGAATTTCCCACCAACACCAAGGAGAAAACACTGACTTTCTTGTAAATGTTGGGGAGGAGAGGGGGAAAGAAGGGAGGGCTTGAAAGGTGTCAGCAATCAGTCTTCAAAAATGGAGTCTGTCACTCTTGGTGATCAAATAGCTAACTTTATAAGGATAGGGTTAAAGATAGTAGCAAATGATTTATCTCTGTTAATGAGTTTTGAACAAGCAAAGTAAATGTTATCATGGGTGCTCCAGAGAGAATGATGAGAGAGACTTGTGGATGGGCATGAGCAGCTGAGGTCTGGTAACTGTTGATTTCAAGTATTCAGACACCAGGCCTTGAATGGATCCTCTGCCCTTCAGAGGTTGAATGCCTGAAAATGGAATTCTACACAAGCTCAGCACATCCACGGAAAAATTGTTATTTCTCCCATTTATGTTCTTAAAAGTATCAGAAATATGCTGTATGGGCCCTAGACCAGTGGTACTGACCTTGATAAGCTCAACACACATTTATTTTTGTAAACAACTTAATTGAGATATAATTCACATGACATACAATTCACTCTTTTAAGGTAGGTCACACAGCTCACAGCAACCTCCAACTCCTGGGCTCAGGCAATTCTCCTGCCTCAGCCTCCCGAGTAGCTGGGACTACAGGTGCCCATCACAACGCCTGGCTATTTTTTTATTTTGCAGTTTGGCCAGGGCTGAGTTTGAACCTGCCACCCTCAGTATGTGGGGCCAGCGCCCTACTTGCTGAGCCATAGGCACCACCCTGAGTGTTTTCTATTATATTCACTAGCTTGTATATCTATCACAACAATTAATTTTAGAATATTTTCATCACCCTAGACCTCTCAGCTCTAGGCAGGCACTAATCTATTAATACTTTCTGTCTTGTGCATTTGCCTATTCTGGACATTTTCAGTTAAATAGCTATATAACATATGGTCCTTTGTGTCTGGCTTCTTTTAACTTAAAAATTTTTTTTTTTTTTTTTTTTGAGACAGAGTCTCAGTTTGTCACCCCCAGTAGAGTGCTGTGGTGTCACAGCTCACAGTAACTTCAGACTCCTGGCTTAAGTGATTCTCTTGCCTCAGCCTCCCAAGTAGCTGGGAGTACAGGTGCCCACCACAACACCCGGCTATTTTTTGGTTGTAGTTGTTGTTTGGCAGGCCTAGGCTAGATTTGAACCCACCAGCTCTGGTATATGTAGCTGGTGCCCTAGCCGCTGAGCTACAGGCACCGAGCCTTAAAATATTTTCAAGATTCATCCATCTATAGCATATATCTGTACTTTTTGTTTTTAATGGATGAATAATCTATTATATGTACTACCACATTTTGTTTATGTATCAGTTAATGGACATTTGAGTTATTTTCACTTTTTGGCTATTATGAATAATGCTATTGTGAACATTGTATACAAGTTTTTTTATGGACATTTTTGTTTATTGTGGGATAATTACTTTGGAGATGAACCAATTATAGCTGTCCTAGTGAGTGTGACGAGGCATTTCATAATTTAGATTTGCATTTCTCTGGTGATTAATGATATTGATCATTTGTTTATCAGTCATTTGTATATCTTCTTTGCAGAACTGTGGGTTCAGATTTTTTTGTCCATTTATCAAATGGACTATTGATCTTTTTATTAAATTGAAAGATTTATTCTGGATGCCTGTCCCTTATCAAGTATGTGATTTACAAGTATTTTCTCTCATTTTGTGGGTTGTCTTTCACTTTCTTAGTGACATTCCTTGATGTACAAAAAGTTTTATTTCGATTAGTCCAATTTGTTTTCTTTTAATTAATTAATTTATATTTTTGTTATTTGTGCTTTTGGTGTTGTGTCCACTTTTCCGAAGATTTACACCTGTGTTTTTATTTTAGGAATTGTAAAATTTTAGCTTTTATATTTAGCTTATGATCCATTTTGCCTTAATTTTTGGATAATATCCACTCTTTATGATCAGTATTTTTCAATGAACCTTTAATTTACAGGTAGTATTAAATATGTAATTTCAAAAATTCTAGAGCCCTAACTACATGCAGAGAATCAAAAAAAAAAAAAAAAAGGAAATGTATTTGTATTGAGAATACATGTTTCTGTATTTAAATGCTCTGGCATAGCTACCCTAGTTGATATAAGTAGTAGTCAGGTGCTGGAGACTGTTTGGATTAAGAGAAATAGGACCATCAGAATTCTGTTGTCTTCAGTGGAACTTGATGAGGCAAAGAATGTCTTTTAATTATTGAGTTGTAAGAGTTTTATATATTGTAGATACAAGTATATAAATATTTTCTCCAATTTGGCGGGTTGTTTCCTTTACTTTCTTGGTGATGTTTATCACCAAGAAGGAAGTATCTGGCTGGTCTGTGCTTTTTATAACTAACTGATCAGGACTAGTTAAAGATTTCTTTGTTGCTTCTCCACTTGCATTGCTTTACTTGACTAGCCCAGAAGGTAGGAAGGAAGGTTTTGGGGTTCCCATGGACCCCAAGCTGGGACAGTGGTCAGCAAGGGATATGGTCCTGGAACAATCAGGAGACTTTACACCAATTTTATAGCATAAAGCCTGAAAGCCTGAAAGGGCATATACTGTTTTATGTGCTAAGTGGCAGCCTGGAAACAATGCAGCAGCCAGTTCTGCTTCACAGGGTTTTTGGTGGGTATAGCAACAGAGTAAACATGCAAGAATGGTCAATAGTCAAGGTTAAAAAAATGAGAGGGGAGTTTGCTGCCCCCAGGAAGGTTGGGTAAAGAAAGGGCAATGGTAAGATAAACAGGGATATAGGGCAGTGGAATATCTGAAGCGGCCAGATAACTCGTGCAAGAAAGAGAGACAGAGGAGAGCAAGCCACATCTCTTCAGGAAGAAATCTTAGCTTCCCTAATCTGAACTACTTATTGATGGTTTCAGCCCACCTATATTGCTGATTTCCCCATGCAAGGATAGTCACACAAACATTCCCCTGACTGGGCAACCTTCAGACTCCTTTCTTCTCAATTAGTACTCCTTTCTTCTGGCCTGCTTGGTTCGGTTCCCCTCCCTACCCCCAGGACAGTCAAGATCACAGCTTTGGTAGATATCTTGCCAAGTTATTATTATATTTTTACTTCCAGAGTATTTTATGTGTCTACATTATCTTCTTAAACGATATCATCATGTATGTGTCTGATATCTCATTTCTTCTAACCATACACATGAATTCTTCCCTTCACATACCTGTAGGAAGAAGCTCTTAAGTCTTGTTTTTCAGGATGATCACAGGCCACCCAGGCCACTGTCTACTCCGAAGTCTTAGCACAGGAGATAAAGCATGGCAGCCTCAGGAGGTCCTGTCAGTGGGAAAGGTCCTTGTGGTGTCTAGGAATGGCAGCTATAACCATGCTCCTCCTGACCAGCTGACCCCATGCCCCTGTTGAATGTTGTAGACATAGCTGGTGTCTGAGCTCTTGGCCTTAGTTTGAAAGTGAATGTTTTTGTGCTTCCTCTTTAGGTATTATGTTCACCTTAATTCCCTGTGTTCCCAGTTAAGAATTTTCATCAGGAGGGTGGCGCCTGTGGCTCAGTGAGTAGGGCGCTGGCCCCAAATACGGAAGGTGGTGGGCCAAACTGCAACAACAAAATAGCCAAGTGTTGTAGTGGGCACCTGTAGTCCCAGCTACTCGGGAGGCGGAGGCAGGAGAATCACCTAAGCCCAAGAGTTGGAGGTTGCTGTGAACTGTGACGCCACAGCACTCTACTGAGGGCAACAAAGTGAGACTGTCTTTACTTATAAAGTGTTAATGGTGGGAGCCATTCTAAATCTTTCTACTACTGGATAGCATACTTATTATGAAGTGCCACTCAGCTGGCTTATCCAGTAAGTTTATAAGCAGGTGAGAGTGCCATGGCATTTTCCTAGCCCACAGCAACCTCAAACTCCTGGGCTCAAGCAATCTTCTTGCCTCAGCTTTCTGAGCAGCTGGGACAACAGGTGCCTGCCACAGCACCCGACTAGTTTTTCTATTTTTAGTAGAGATGGGGTCTCACCTTTGCTCAGGCTGGTCTCAAACTCCTGTGCTCAAGGTATTCTCCTTCTTTGACCTCCCATTGTGCTAGGATTACAAGTGTGAGCCACCACATTTGGCCTGGAAATTTTAAATGTTAATATTAAACTTGTTAATCCTTGTCTGTGTGGTTTTTGTTTGTTAAGCTTTGTTGATCAAGGTCTGCCCCCCTAATAAAAGCATCCTACATGATTTGTTTTATTTTATTTGTATAGACAGGGTCTTGCTTTGTCACCTAGTTTGGAGTACAGTGGTGTCATCATAGGTCACTGCAACCTCCAACTCCTGGACTCAAGCTATCTTCTCACCTCAGCCTCCTGAATATCTGGGGCTATAGGTATGCACCACTACACCCAGATAATTTTTTTTAAGTCTTTACTTGTAGAGACAGGATCTTCCTGTGTTGCCTAGGTTGGTCTTGAACTCTTAAACTTAAGTGATCCTCCTGCCTCAGACTCCCAAATTGCTGGGATTACAAGCATAGACTGCACCTAGCACATAACTTTGACTTTATGTTGAGGTCTTTATCCATCTGAAATTTGAAAGTACGTAGAAATTCCATAGTGACCACTTCCTTCCATTGACCACCTCCTTAAGTTAACTTAATTTTCATAGAACAGATGTGCACTACATTTATGTATCAACACAGTAGGCTCAGTTCTGTATGTTGACTAGTTTGTTACAGTGACTTAGGTGCTTAACTTACAGGTGTTCTACTGTATTTATATTATGAGGCATGGGCCTAATTTCATTTTACTTTACAAAGTCTGGGGAACCATTTGTCTTAATATTATTAAGTCAAAGTAGTGGGAGAGGGTAGTGAGAAGAGAGTTGATAATGATGAAGACACAAGTGGCTGCACACAAAATGATCTTCATTCCCTGCTACAGAACTTTCCTCAGACATGGTCCAGTTTTCCTTACAACCCTGCAGGGCGATCATGGACAGATCTTGGACTTAGACCCAGAACTTTTAAGCCACTGAGCTTGTGGTGTGTCTCATCCATGAATGTAGAACTTTGACCACAGGGTTAGGGTGAGAACTGCTCATGCGATGGTGTTATAAGCACCTTGGGGGGCATTAGGAATGTGTACACTTGTGTGGTGGACAATGGAGACACCACTGCAGTGGCCAAGGTGGAATTACAGAGTAGCCTGTGATGCCAGTCTCTGGCTTCTCACATACCAAACTAATCCTCTTGGTGATATTTATCCCCACTGCTATTCCTCCTGCCTGTTCTTTAGGAAGATGAAAATGCTGTGGGGCTTTATTCAAATCTGCCCTTGGCTCTCATTTTACTTCCCCTTGTATAGATGTACATTTTGAAAGGAAAGCAAGTAAAAGTATACACCTAAGCCATCATCATTTTCCTTTTCTTTTCCAGATGCAGTTTTATATACCTAAGTCAGCCTTTTCCTTTCTTTCCTTTTCAGCCTGGGGCATGAGACTGAAAATGACAGCCCAGAATATTCCTAAAGAAGAACTATCTTGTGCTGTAGAAATGGAAGGATTTCCAAGGGAGGTTCCCTGTTTCTCCCTTCTAGGGGAGGACGGTTGGGACTGTGACAACCACCAGAGACATTTAAGGCAATCAGCTTTAACTCCAGAGAAAGCAGGGGCTCAGAAAGCAATTTGTGAACATCCTGGTTTTGGGGGGCATTTGAGTGCAAGTGCACACCTTTCATCATCTCAGACAGTTCCTATGACAAATGGTTTCCATGTACATGATTCAGATGTTGGAAGTCTGGATTGTGACTCAGCCTTACACAGTTGTCCCAAAAGTTATGCAGCTAAGGGAACTGGTGACAATGATGCCTATGAAAAAGCCTTCAACTATTCCACAGAAGTTGTTCAATTTGGAAGAAGTCAAATGAGAGGGAGATCTTATAAATACCCAGAAAGTGTTAAATCTTTTAACCATTTTACCTCCCTTGGCCATCAGAAAATAATGAAGAGAGGCAAGAAACTGTATGAGGGTAAGGACTTTGGGGATATTTTTACCCTGAGCTCATCTCTTAATGAAAACAGGAGGAATCACCCTGGAGAAAAACAGTACAAATGTACTGAATGTGGCAAATGTTTCAAACGGAACTCTTCCCTTGTTTTGCATCACCGAACTCACACTGGAGAGAAACCTTATACCTGTAATGAGTGTGGAAAATCCTTCTCGAAGAACTACAACCTGATAGTGCATCAAAGGATCCATACAGGTGAGAAACCTTATACATGCAATAAATGTGGGAAAGCATTCAGTGATGGGTCAGCTCTAACACAACACCAGAGAATTCACACAGGTGAGAAACCTTATGAATGTGTTGAATGTGGAAAAACCTTCAACAGAAATTCATCCCTGATCTTGCATCAAAGAACTCATACAGGGGAAAAACCTTATAGGTGTAACGAGTGTGGGAAACCCTTCACTGACATCTCCCACCTTACTGTGCATCTGAGGATCCATACAGGTGAGAAGCCCTATGAGTGTAGCAAATGTGGAAAGGCTTTCCGAGATGGCTCATACCTCACCCAGCATGAGAGGACTCACACTGGAGAAAAGCCCTTTGAATGCACAGAGTGCGGGAAGTCCTTCAATCGAAACTCTCACCTTATTGTACATCAAAAGATCCATTCTGGAGAGAAACCCTATGAATGTAAAGAGTGTGGGAAAACATTCATTGAGAGTGCGTACCTCATCAGGCATCAGAGGATTCATACTGGCGAGAAACCCTATGGCTGTAATCAATGTCAGAAGCTTTTCAGGAACATTGCAGGCCTCATCCGGCACCAGAGGACTCATACTGGTGAGAAGCCCTATGAGTGTAATCAGTGTGGCAAAGCTTTCAGGGACAGCTCCTGTCTGACCAAGCACCAGAGAATTCATACTAAGGAAACCCCATACCAGTGTTCAGAATGTGGGAAATCCTTTAAGCAGAACTCTCACCTGGCAGTACATCAGAGACTTCACAGGAGGGAGGGACTCAGCCAGTGTCCTCAATGTGGGAAAACATTCAGAAAGAGTTCATCTCTTGTCAGACATCAAGGAACACACCCTGGAAATAAACCCATGGAGACATAATACTTGTGGGCTATAATCTTCTTCCAATGTGCTCTCAGAATTCTACATGAAGGAGGTTTGTCTTAGATGGGACATCTCCCTGGTCAGTAGAAACATTTTTTTTAAGAGGTGAGGTTTTGCTGTGTTGGACAGGCTGGACTTGAATTCCTTGCCTCAAGTGATCCTCCTGCCTTGCCTTCCCACAGTGCTGGGATTACAGGTGTGAGCCCCTTTGCCCAGCAAAATTCTTTTTTTTGCAGTTTTTGGCAGTGACTGGGTTTGAACCCACCACCTCCGGCATATGGGACCGGTACCCTACTCCTTTGAGCCACAGATGCCACCCTCAGCAAAATTCTTTAAGCTATCCAGTGAATTGATGAATGTGAGACATTCCATAGCCTTATTAACTCTGTTCATTTTGGAATTTCTGGACAAAACATAGGATGGTAAGAAATGTAGAAAAAGCTTCAGGTAGGGCAGCACCTGTAGCTCAGTGAGTAGGATGCCAGCCCCATATACTGAAGTTGAGTGGTTCAAACCCAGTCCTGACCAAACTACAACAAAAAAGTAGCCGGGCTTTGTGGCAGGCACCTGTAGTCCCAGTTACTCAGGAGGCTGAGGCAAGTGAATTGCCTAAGCCCAAGAGCTGGAGGTTGCTGTGAGCTGTGACGCCACGGCACTCTACCGAGGGTGACAAAGTAAGACTCTGTCTCAAACAAACAAACAAACAAAAAAAAGGTTTCAGGGATGATTCAGTCCATATCAAACATGACAGCACATACACTAGAATAAAATATGAGCGTGTGAGGAAGGAAGTTCCCCTTGAGATGTCCACCCACTTCTGCATCAGAATGCTTAAGCCAGAAAGAACTTGTGAATGTATTCAGTAGGTAATCACTATGAAGAATCCTTTAACAGGAGTTTCTTCCTTATTGTACATAAACCTTTAGTAGAAT
>CAUYON010193937.1:0-15206 GCA_963573935.1 Arctocebus calabarensis | reverse complement strand
TATTTTGCAGTTAATAAGGGCTTTTTTTTGCGGTTAAGGGGGGTCTTTTTTTCCTGAAGTTACAAGGTCTTTTTTTTTCCAGATAGGGGGCGCCTTTTATTTTCATTTTAAATATTGTATTTGTATTTGTTCCTGGGTTTTGGTGGGGTTTTTTTTGCAGTTTTTGGCCAGGGCTGGGTTTGAACCCACCACCTCCAGTATATAGGGCCAGAGCCCTACTCCTCTGAGTCACAGGTGCCACCCCCATTTTGTTTTTTTACTTCAAAGTAAGATATGTGCAGTGTGCATAGGAATTTGTTCATATTTTTTTGAACTATAATCTGGCCCTCAAACAGTCTGAGGGACAATGAACTTGCACCCTGTTTAAAAAGTTCGAGGACCCTTGCTCTACTAGGTATGTATTCAGAAGACCAAAAAACACATTCTAACAAAGATATTTGTATCAGAATGTTTACTGTAGCACAATTCATACTTGCTAAGTCATGGAAGAAGCCCAAGTGCCCATAGACCCACGAATGGATTAATAAATTATGGTATATGTACACTATGTAATATTATGCAGCCTTAAAGAAAGATGGAGAGTTTACCTCTTTCATGTTTACATGGATGGAGCTGGAACATATTCTTCTTAGCAAAGTATCTCAAGAATGGAAGAAAAAGTATCCAATATACTCAGCCCTACTATGAAACTAATCTCTAGCTTTCATATGAAGGCTATAACCCAACTATAGTACAAGAATATGGGGAAATGGGCAAAGGAGGGTAAAGGAGGGGAGAGAATGGGTGGAGGGAGACTAATTGGTGGGATCACACCTACGGTGCATCTTAGAAGGATACAGGTGAAACTTACTAAATGCAGAATATAAATGTTTTAACACAATAACTAAAAAAATGCCATGATGGCTATGTTAAACAGTTTGATGAAAATATTTCAGATTTCCTATGAAATCAGCACATTATACTCCACAACTTCATTAATGTACACAGCTATGATTTAATTAAAAAATGTGTGGTAGAATTCTGATATGAAGTCATCTGGTCCCAGGCTTTCTTTTGTTTGAAGCTTTTTTATTGTTTCTATAATTTCAGTGCTTGCTATTGGTCTGTTCAAGAGGTTTATTTCTTCCTAGTTAAGTCCAGGAAGATGTTGTGTTTTCAGTTATTGGTTCATTTCCTCCACATTGTCAAACTTCTAGACATAGTGTTTTTGGTAGTAGTCAGAAATATTGTCTTGTATCTCTGTGACATCAGTTGTTATTTCCCACTTTTCATTCTGATTGAGGTTATCAAAAATTTTACTTTTCAATTTCTGTTTAACCTGATTAATCATTTATCAATTTTATTTATCATTTCAAAGAACTTTTTGTTTCATTGATTTTCTGAATAATTCTTTCATTTTCAATTTCATTTTTCTGATATAATTGTGGTTATTTCTTTTCTTCTGCTAGGGTTGGGGGATTGTTCTTGCTTTTTCCTTTCTTTAAGATATATTCATTAGGTTGTTGATGTTCTCTCTTTCTGTTTATCAGATGTTGGTGCTTACTCCTGGATGCTTGCAGCAAGTTCTCTTTCATCTTACCTTTGGACAGGTTCATGACAATGTGTCTTGGAGAAGCTCTGTTTGAGTTGAGACGACCTGGGCTTTGATACCCCTCTGAAAGGAGTGTGTCAGAATCTTTGGTCATATCTTGGTGATATCATTTATTATATCCCTTGGAAAGGTTTCTATTTCTCTGTAGCATTGTTTTTACCCTTTGGGGATACCTATAACTTTTATGCTCATGAAGTCCTATAATGCTCTCAGGGAATATTCTGCTGTCTCTCTCGTTTTTTCCATCTCTTTAACTGCCTGAGTTAACTCAAGAGCTTTCTCCTCTACCTCTGAGACACTTTCTCCTGCAAGGTCTAATCTTTTATTGATACTTTCTACTGCATATTTAAGTTCCCTGATTAACTACTTAAATTCCTTAAGCTCTGCTATATTCTGTCTATATTCTTCATATCATTCATCTCTTATTTGATTCTGTTTCTGGATTTTCTTTTGGTTATTTTCCACTTTCCAATGAAGAAAGCAATTTCCTTCATTGTTTTCACCTTCTACATTTTAAACTCTCTTTTTGTCATTTCTAACATTTCTTTGTAGGTAGAATCTCTTGCAGTAGCTACCTCATGATCCCTTGGAGGGTTGTCTCTGTTCTGGTTTTTCATATTGCCAGGATTTTTCTGTTGTTTCTTCCTCATAAATATTTTATTTTTGTATATATATTTTTTCCTACTTTTTCTTTTCACTTTGTCCTACTCTTTAAGTTACCATGCCTCTGACCTAAGATGTTAAATTATCCTTCTGGTATAGAAATAAAAGAGAAGAGCAAAGAGCAAGAATGGATAAAAGAAAAAAGGAAAGATAAAGGAAAGGAGGAGAGTAAAAAGTAAAAATGAAGATTGGCAAAAAGAATAGAAGAATAGAAAGAGAGAGACAAGAGTATTAGTGGTATACATTAAGGTACTTTGATCCAAACCCATGAATTCCAACCTCTGGGAGGTTGGTTGAGGTGAGTCCCTCAAGGTGAGGAGCAGTTCCTTGCCAGCCTATGGAGACACAAGACCCATCCTCCACCAAATAGAGAATAAAGGTAAAAATACTATAAATCAAAACAAAACCCTCAAGGTATAAAATTGGTAGAGAAAAAGAATAACAAGAGCAGAAAGACTAGCAAAAGTGAAGGCCTTAATATTAAAGAAGGAAAAAATGAAAAACTATAATTACATGAGAAAAAAAGAAAGAAAAATCTAAGGGGAAAAATCATTTTTAAAAAGGAAAAAATCTATATAGATATATAGTTATATACAACCTATATATAGTTATATATGTAGATGGATAGTTATATATATTTATATGCACATATAGAAGATTATATATAAGATTATATAATCTTATAAGATATACAATTATAAGATTATATATCATATATGTAATTTATATACATATTTACATATATTATAAGATATATAATCTTGTGTACATTGTCTAGGCAACAGGTCTTCTTCAGGGGTATGAGATGGTAATCACAACACTGATCCAGCTGTATAAGATGGAGACTGGAAGCCTCCCTCTTGCCAAAGAGACCTGGCCCCATCTTCCTGAATTCCTTGCCCTCAATTCCCACAGGGTTTGTAGCCTGAAGCTCTCCTCAGCCCACTTAATAGACATTCCTCTGCTTCAACCTTTCCAAACTGTGTCCATTGCCATGCAATGGCTTTCCCAGGAAAGCATGTGTCTTTCAAGTCTTCCCAGAAGTGGCTGCCCCACATATCAGGTGTGCCAGAACAAGCCCCCCACTAGGACACTGAGGGCTGAGTCTTCAAGGCAGCCTTCTCACAATGGCTGTGCCCAGCCTGCTGGAAATAATGAAAGCTCTGCTCCACTCAGTAGCTCAGTCCTGGCCCCTGGACACGGATCAAAATCACTCACTGGCTCAGCCAAGCTCTCCTAAGGTAACTCAGCCAAGTGCCCAGCTCCCCCCAAAAGAAGGCTTCTCTGTAAAGTGTCACTGCTGCTGCTGCTGCCGCCATTGCTGCTGAACTGCAGGCCTCTGCTGGGCATGTAAGTACTTGCCCTTGAGCACTTCTCCACTGCTTCTGTCCTCCTATTGGGGTCATGACGTCTCCTGTTGCTTCCCTGTGCCCCTGAAGGGATGTTTCTGGGCTGAGCCCACAAGCCAGAGGTGAATGGAATCTTTTCTCCCCAATCTCACCAGGCACAGCTGCAAAGAAGCTGTGTCTAGTCTACTATCTTGCTCCACTCACCTGAAATATAATTTCTAAACACCAAGCTTGGTAATAATTTTTTGTCATATAATATTATCATTGGGGAAAGAAAGCAACACCAGGAACTCTCATACACTGCTGGGAAAGATAAATTCATCTAACTACTGTGGACAAGTTGATACTATCCCACAAATCTAAATATGGACATTCCAAGAAACAACACTTCAGCTAATAAGTATATATGTTTACTAGGCACTTTTAAACAAATATACCAGAAGCATTGAAAAAATATAAAAAATCATAGGTTTTAAAAGTATTTGTTAGTTGAGCATGGCAGCTCACACCTGTAATCCTAGAACTGTGGGGAGGTTGAGGCAGGAGGAATGCTGGAGCTCAGGAGTTTAAGATCAGCCTAAGCAAAAGCATTGCTATCGACCCCATCTCTACTAAAAATTGAAAAATTAGGCTTGGTGCTTGTAGCTTGGTGGCTGGGGCACCAGGCACATACATTGGAGCTGGCGGGTTCAAACCCAGCTCGGGCCTGCCAAAAAGCAATGACAACTACAACCAAAAAAGATCCAAGCATCATCACAGGCACCTGTAGTCCCAGCTCCTTTGAAGGCTGTGGCAAGAGAATTATTTAAGCCCAAGTGTTGGAGGTTGCTCTGTGATGTGACACCATAACACTCTGCTGAGGACAACATAGTGAGACCCTGTCTTATGAAAAAAAAATGAAAAATTAGCAGGGCTTTGTGGTAATCACCTGTAGTCCCAGATAGCTAATCGGAAGGCTGAAGCAGGAGAATCACTTAAGCCCAGGAGCTTGGGGTTGATGTGAGCTAGGCTGACAACCATGGCATTCTAACCTGGACAATACAGAAAGATTCTGTCTCAAAGGAAAAAAAAAAAAAAAAGGAATGTTGTTTATTATGAGTCAAATAATGAACATGAGGTAATCAAATAGTCTATAAAACAGGAGAATTAAAGAATTGTCACATTCATACAAGGAAACTTTATAGCACCATAAACTTAAATGAGGAATAGTTTTGTGCCTCATCATGGATAAAGCTCAAAGCACAACACAAAGTGAAAAGTCAAATTGATACCATGTATACAGAGCTGAAAACAGAAAACTGTTAGTTGTAAGTCATTCATACATAAACACACACATACAAACTAATAATTTATTTGAAAGTACAAAATGGGCAAAAACAAAATATGGGATAGTATTTGCATTTTGGAGGGCAGCAATGAAATAAATTATAGAGGATTCCACAATCATTGTTAAAATATTGTATCTGAAGCTAACTGCTAGGTACAAAGATGCTTGCTTAATCAAATGTATACAATATTTCATAATAAAAAATAAATGCATAAAAAAAATAAATACTTGTAAAAGCAAGTACAGACATTCAGAAAGTCCAAGCCAATATCCTACGTCTATGTGGTTTCAAGAATGAAGGATGCAGCAAGGGCCAGGCTGAGTTAGCAATTATCCCCCATAGTGACTGAATTCTTAACGTGGACTGATCCTCAGAACTGCCCAACGAGCTTTATAATATACTTAAGATGATAGGGTTTACTTAAGCCGACTACACTCTAATCTCCAGCCAGTTGTACTAAGGCCTGCTTTTGTCAAAAGCTCAAGTAATAATGCCCATTTATTTAGATTTGCATATCGCCTTTTTGTTAGGTATGTATTTCTTTTACATCCCTAACTTTTATTTGTATGGATTTGAGATTTGATAGGACATTTTATCTAGTTAATAGAGTGAGAAATACTGCAAAGGTAAATAGGTTGGCTTTACAGGAGCAACACACAGAAAATAAAGAACTCAAATAGGAGTATGAATATCTCTAGGAATGTTAAGGTCAATGAGTGAGAACGGGATTATTCTTTAATTGGAAACAAAGAAGTTGATTGTTCAACTAAATAACACTAGCTATGACCTTGCGATAGTCACTTAACCTTCCTGACCTTGTCTTTTCTCTTACTTACGTGCAGATACTTCGTTCTACCATTTTTATGATTTGAATGTAAAAACCATACAATTAAGCAACAGAAAGCACATCTAAACTTCATAGGTTGCTGTTTATTGAAATTTTGGAGGGGATATATGTTTCTAATTATGACTTTCTTTCAGGATATTTAGAGTGGTTTTGAAGCTACGGATGTAGGAATTTTGTTTCATATGAATTTTTGTTTTCTTTGCCTTAATTCTGGTTTGTACATTATTCTAAATAATCATGATAGACTAAGAAAGATCATTGTACAATTCAGCCAAACAACATATCAATCCCAATAAGAATCATGGAAAAGTTTTAATTTCCCCCCCAAGTGCTAGGATATTGAAGTCTTTTTCATGACAGCATATTCAAAGAAGGCAAATCAAGGCTCCATGCTCAAATCTAAATTTTATAAATCAAGTTTTATTGGAACATAGCCACATTTATTAATTTCCATAATGCTAAGGTTACCCTGCAGTAGCCTGCATGAATTGATAAGATGGAATCTATCTGACTTGCAAAGATAAAATATTTACTGTATGGGCCTTTAGAAAATGTTTACTGCACCTGGATATATCATTGTTCTTGTAAATTGATTTGTCAAAAGTTAGTCAAGAATCTCAATAAAATTTCATTAAAGTGAATGAAACATTGAAGTAAATAAAATGAAAAACTTATAATGGAATCTTCAAAATGCAATATTTGTGATATAGTATGTGAATACTCACAACCAGGTGAACGTCAAGAGGTTTATTTAATCAACTAAATGTAATTTTATATGTTAAAATAGTTAAATGATGTTTAAAAGCATGGTTATTTCTATTGCTTTATTATTATTATTATTATTTTTAATCATGGGGTACAATGTGCTGGCTTCATATACAATCTGAAATATTTTCATCAAACTGTTCAACATAGACTTCATGGCATTTTCTTAGTTATTGTATGAAAACATTTGTGTTCTGCATTTAGTAAGTTTCACCTGTCTATTGCTTTTTAAATGTTGCGGAATATTTTTATTTAAACTTGGATCTTGATTAACACATGTTAGTTGGTAATTTCTATCACAGAGAAAAGAATTCCTTTTCAAACAAGGAGCAAAATTTTAATTATATGCACTCTTAAGAGGCTTTCTTCTTTATAAAAGTTTTAATTTTTTAACATCTTTTTAAAGAATGTATATAGGATAGTACATAAATAAGAAAATTGTTGAATTACTACAAACCGAAAATTGTTGAATGAATTGTCACTAACTGAAAGTATTTTTAACAATAGAACAAAACTTTGGTTAAAAAAACAGAATGCAAAGCATTGCCTTCACCCCAGAATCCCCACTTGGTTTTCTTTCCAGTCATGAACTTCCCAAGCCCATAGTAATCACTGTTCTGACTTCTAAGCATTTGCAAAGCAGAATGAAAACTTTTTAAAATATATGAATTATTTCAAATAATCGAAAAATATCTGATGATTTCAGGTGAGCAAATTCTTTCAATTTTTGTTCAAAGTAACGTATGTAAATTAGAAAAATCAATAATTTAGAAGACTGAATTCTTATAAAATTGTTTTTATCAGATGTTTGTGTGGACCAAATATATCCAGGACCTTTGAAGTGATTGGGAAGATAAGTTTAATTACAATAAAAAATGGGGGGGGTACAATTTGGGGAAAAAGAGCCTCTGTGTTGTCACAAGTCTCTCAGCAATTTTTCACTTTCTGCTCTTCTAAGGGCTTGCACATATACTTGCTCGCATTGTCATTCCCATCTAGCCTGAAAATTGTTCTTTGTTTAAATTTCAGAATAGTATGGAGTACAAAGGTTTTAGTTGCATGAATTGCTTTTGTACAATTTGAGTCAAAGTTATAAGTGTGCTCCTCATCCAGATCGTGTGCACTGCACTCTTAGGTGTGAATTTACCCCTTTTTTTGCCCCTCCCAAGTGTTTGCCTTCCTTTGAGTTTTACTCAAAAATGCACACATTAATATCAACCAATTAGTTCCAGTTTAATAGTGAGTACAAAGGTACAATGTTAGTAGACTTACAAGAATGGAATGGCCTCCATTTCCACCCAGGTTTTTACAAAAGGTATTAGTTTATCATTTTCTTTTAGTTTGAGTAGTAGTCATTAATTATATATTTGTGTGTGTGTTTGTATCACATACATATACATATAAATATTTATATGTCACATATTATTAATCCATTCACGTATTAATGGGCATTTGGGTTGGTTCCACATCTTTTGTGATTGTGGCTTGTGCTCTAATAATATTTGAGGGTTTTTTTAATAAAATGGTTTTCATTTTCCCTTGGGTATATACCCAGGAGTGGGATTGCTGGATCAAATAGTAAGTCTACTATTAGTTCCTTGAGGTATCTCCATACAACTTTCCATAGAGTTACACTAGTTGGCCTTCCTACGGTTTATAAGTGTTCCTTTCTCTCTACATCCTTCCCAGCATCTGTTCTTTTCAGACATTTTGATAAAAGCTATTCTTACTGGAGTTGGGTGATACCTCATGGATTTGGTTTGCATTTCCCTGAAGATTATAGACATTGAGCATTTTTTCATATCTTTATTGGACAATAGCCTTTATTGTTGTGTAAAACTTCTGTTAATGTCTTTTGTCCACTTATTTATGGAACTGTTTGATTTCTTTTTTTTGCAATTTCAGCCAGGGCAGAGCTTGAATCCACCACCCCAGTATATGGGGCCGGCTCCATATTCCTTGAGCCACAGGTCCTGCCCTAGGGTTGTTTGATTATTTTTTTCTTTTGATTTGCTTGAGTTCTTTATAAATTCTGGTTCATAGCCCTTTATCAGATGTATAGCAAGCAAATATTTTCTCCCATTCTATAAGTTGCCTAATCACTCTATTGATTGTTTCTTTGGCTGTGCAGAAGCTCTTTAATTTAATCAAGTCCCATTTGTTGATTATGTTGTTGCTGTGATTATTTTGTGGGTCTTCTTCATAAATTCTAGGTCTAGGCCAATGTCTATAAGAGCTTTTCTACATTTCTTATAGAATTCATATAGTTTCATGCCTTAGCTTTATATCTGTTATCTATAATAAATTAATTTTTGTGAGTGGTGAGAGGCACAAATCCTGTTTTTGTCATCTACATGTTGGTCACCAATTTTCCAAGCACATTTTAAATAAGATTTCTTTTCCTGGTTTGTACTGTTCTCTGCCTTGTCAAAGACTAGACAGCAGTATAAGAATGGTATGCATCTGGGTTCTCTGATCCATGTCTCTGTTTTATGTCAATACTATATTGGTTTGGTTACTATATCTTTGGAGCATAGACTGATGTCTGGTAAAGTAATGTCACTCAATTTGTCTTTTTTATTAACGGTTATTTTGGCTGTTCAGGCTTTTTTCTGGTTCCATACAAACCACAGGATTATTATTCCTAGATTTGCGAATAATGACATTGATATTAAATGAGAAATTAATTGACTGTGTAGATCACTTTCAGTAATATAGACATTTTAACAATGTTGATTCTGCTGATTCATAAGCAGGGTATTCTTTTTTTTCATTTGTTTCCATCTTCTTTGAATTCCTTGCTCAGTTGCCCATAGTGTACACTGTAGAGGGTTTTTTGTTTGTTTGTTTGTTTGTTTGTTTTTACTGTTTAGGTTAGATATATTCTTAGCTATTTCATTTTATTTTATAGTACTAGAAAGGTATTGAATCTTTGATTTTATTTTCAGCTTGACTGCTGTTGGTAAATAGGTTATTAATATGTATACTTTTCTTCTGTAGTGAAGACTTACTAAATTTATTATCAATACCAGAAGTCTCCTAGGAGAATCTTTGAATTTTTATAGATATAAGATCATATCATTAGCAAAGAGTATAATTTTATGTCTTCTGTTTCCATTTGAATACCATTGATTTCTTCTATTTCTCTGGCTCCAATTTCCAGTACTATGTTGAACAGAAGTGGTAACAGTAGGCAACCTCTTCTAGTTCCAGATCTAAGGGAGAATGCCTCCTACGTTTCCCTCTTTTATATAATGTTAGCTGTGGGTTTGCTGTATAAGGCTTTTACTGTTTTGAGGTATGTTCTATTTATGCCTACTTTGTTAAGAGTTTATTTTTTTTCCATAAAAGGTTGCTGATTTTTTGTCAAATGCTTTCTCTGCATCATTTGAGGTAATCATATGGCCTTTTACCCCCTGTTTATGTACAGAACAACATTTATATGTTTGTATTTGTTGAACTCTCCTTGAATTCCTGGGATGAAGCCCACTTGATTGTGGTAGATTGTTTTATTTTATATTATTTTATTTTATTTTGATGTGCTGCTGAATTTGGCTTGATAGAATAATATTGAAAATATTTGCATCCACATTTAGAAGGAATATTGCTCTGTAGTTTTCTATTTTTGTTGTGTCCTTTCCTGGCTTTGGTATCAGGTCATAAATACTATGGTCATAGAATGAGTTGGGGAGAATTTCTTCTTTCTTGATTTTAGGAAATAATTTCTGCAGTATAGTTCCCAGTTCTTCTGTATGGGTCTGGTAAATTTGGCTGAAAAACCATCTGGTACAGGACTTTTTCAAATTGGAAGATTGTTCATTGCTTCTTCAATATTGTTCCTTGATATTGGTCTGTTTAGGAGTCTATTTCTTCTTGATTGAGTCTAGGGAGGTTTTGTGTTTCTAAGAATTTTTCCATTTACTCAACATTTTCCAGGTTATGTGCACATAATTTTTTATTATATTCAGAGATGATGTTTTGTATTTCTTTGTATTAGTGGTAACATCTCCTTTTTCATTTCTGATGGAGCTTATTAGGGTCCTTTCTATCCCTTTATTCATTAATCTAGCAGGAGGTCTAATTAATTTTCTTTGTCTTTTCAAAGAAACAATTTTCAGTTTCATTACTCTTCTGTGTAGCTCTTTGGTTATTGATTTCATTTAGTTTTGCTATGATCCCAGTTCTTGATTTTCTTCTGCTGTACTTGGGACTTGCTCAATCTTCCTTTTCTAGATCTTGAGACAATTCATTAGATTGTCTGTCTATTTTGGAACTTTTTATTCTCTTGTTGTGGGTATTTAAGGTTATAAATTTTCCTTTTAGGGTTGTTGTTTCACAGATTTTGATGACTTCTGTTCCTCTACCTTTTAGTCTGATAAATCTTACCATTTGTGTCTGAATTTCCTTTTTGATCCAGCTATCGTTTAGAAGAAGGTTGTCTAGTTTCTATTACATTGTGTGGAGTTGATTTCTAATTTTAGTCCATTATTGTCTGAGAAGATACATGGTATAATTTCTATTTTTTGAAATTATATTGTGGCCTAAAATGAGGTAATATTGAAGAATGTTCCAGGTACTAAAGAGAAGAATGTAGTTATTGGGTAGAATGATCTGTAAATGTCTGTTAAACTCTTTTGCTCTGGAGTCCCATTTAGATCCTGTGTTTATTTACTTAAGGCTTAATAATTGGGGGCATTAAAGTGCTGAGGTCTCCAATTATTATGATGTTGCCATTTATCACTTGGTTTAGATTTCATGGAGTTTGCTTTATAAAACTGCATTAAACTGTGCTAGGTGCTCAAATATTTAGAATTATTATATCTTCTTGTTGCATTGTTCCCGTCACTATTACATAATGACTGTCTTCGTCTTTCTTTACTTTTGATGCTTTGGAGTCTATATTATCTGATGTAAGCTATGCCAACTATTTTAGTTTTGAATCTGCATGGAATATTGTTTTCCATACCTTCACCTTGAGTAAGAATGAATCCTTGTGGGTTAGATGTGTTTCCCAGAGACAGCAGATATTTGGCTTTTTTTCTTGGTTTGGTTTGGTTTGTTTATCATGCAGTCAGCCTATATCCCTTGAAAAGGGAGTATAATCCACTCATATTGATTGACAAAATTGATAAGTGGAGTGGATTTCTGTTCATCCTGTGGAGTAGAACATTTCTGTTTTGTTTACCTTGGGAGCCATTGTGGTATCAGTGTCTGAGCCTCAGCATTTGGGTGCTTTATGCTGGTTGGTGTCTTTTGTGCTGGTCAGTGTGTAATGCAGACCTGAATACTTCCTACAGAGCTGGTCCTCTAGTCTTGATACATGTCCTTCACTTTGCTTATCTGAGAAAGTCTTTGTTTCTCCTTGTATAAGAAACTTGTTTTTTCAGGATTCAAATTTCTAGCCTGGCCATTATTCCATTTAAGAAGAGTGAGAATTGGGCCCTTAGGTCTTATGAAGTCTCTGATTAGAAGCCTGCAGTGAGTCTGATATAGTTTCTTTTCTAAGTTCCCTGATGTTTTCCCCTTATGGTTTGTAGCAATTCCTCCCGTGTGTTAACTTTGTGCACTCTGATGACTATATATAGTGGTGATTGCTTGCTGGTGCTGAATCTCCCAGGAAACTATTGTGTTTCTCATACCTAAAGATCCAGTTTTAAGCAAGACTTGAGAAATTTTCATCAAGTGTCCATCAAATGTGTTTTCCAGCCCCTGTGTCTTTTTGTCTTCACCCTCAGAGATGTCTATGATACTTATGGTAGGCCTCTTTATATAACCCTGTATTCTCGCAGGCTTTTTTCATTCCTTTTATCTCTCTGTTTTTTCTCTTTGACAGTTTTCTAGCTCTGAGATTTTTTCTTCTACTTTATCTATCCTATTCTTAAGACCTTTCACTGTGTTTTGTATTTCCTGAATTTTTCTTTTTCAAGTGCTTTGGTGCTTGATTTTTTTAAATAAAAAATTCAATTTCATAATTCATTTCTTGAATTGTTTTTGTGGTTTGTTTATGTAGAGTTTCTATTTTCTCCTGTATTTCTGAAACTACCTTTATAAACTGATGAAGGGTACAAGATGAGAACTAACGTAAGGGCCTGAAAACTCTGTGAAGGAACATGCTTAGGTAAAATTAAGGTAATAATCAGCCACTGTCCCCTCTTTTGCTTGATAATAGCCACTGTGCCCTTCTTGGCTTCTCTATCATTGCTGTTCTACAGGGTACAGATAGATGCAAGGATTCCTAATTTTTCTCCACAGATGTAACACCATCTATTTAGAATCTAAGGGTAATTTTTAAGATATCTTCCTGGTCCTGCATTTCAGGGAAGTGATCCACACAGACCAATGAACTGACTTACCTGTCCTTAGACCCCTCACCCAAGGAACTGAATCCCAGTATTTTGGCTGACCCACCCAGAAAGTGGCCCATACCAAAGGACTGAAGATTCCACCTCAAAACCTGCCAATTAGCAGACTCTGATTGCCTAACCCTCTGTCTATTAAACTGTCTTTAAAAGCCCTGCCTCGTCAATTCTCAGGGAGGCAGATTTGAGAATTTTCTCCTAATTCTCTAAGAAGTACTGCATGGAATCAACTCTCTGACTGCTGTAAATTCTGCCATCTCTGGATATCGGCTTCCTCTTCGTTGGACAGCAGGCAGATGAAAATCTGGCTGAGTGGTGACACTTCATTGAGCTTCCTTACAATCCATAATCAAACTTCTTTATTAGTCATTTCCATACTCTCATTTCAGTTCATTTCCATTTCTACAGAGTTATTGTTTCTTTGGGGAGTATACTTTCACTCTGATTTTTCATGCTTCCAGGGTGTTTTAGCTGATTCCTTCTCATCCGGAGCAGCTGTTGCTCCTTATTTTTGGATCATCTTTTATTTAAATAATGGAAAGACCAGTTAAAATTGTAAGAAAATGGGTGGTGCTTATGGGGAAGATTCAAACACATCCTGTAGGGTTGGGTCAATAAAGTGTTTTCAAATTGACCCCTTGTTAGTAGGTTGATTTTAAAGAAGGAATAAGCTCCAGAGTTGTTCTGGGGTCTTGCAATCAGCTCTAATTTCTCAAGAGAAGCATTTGATTCCTCCATGTGTTGAGTGGGGCCTTGAACTTCAGTATGAGTCTTTATTCTCTGCCATGGCAGAGGTGGGTTGGGGGGTACGACTGGGCAGGACTGGATTGGGCAAGGTTGCCTTCAGGTTCCCCCAAAGCTGTCAAGGCATCTGTTTCAGCAGAAGTCAAAAGTCCACTCCCAGCCTCTAGGCAAACCCACAAGGGAGGGGCTTTACCCAAACAGAAAGTCTGTTTGTGAGGGTGGAAACACCTGTGATTTACATTCTGGAAGGCTGGCGTGGACCTTACTACTCACTCACTCTCTACCCTCGACTGTTCCAGTGTGCCTTTGCACTCTGTTAGCAGGCCAGAGTCCAAGCCAGCCAGCTTCTCCCCAAACTTTGTTGTGGACCAGGGAGATCCAGCCCAGGATCATAGCCTGATGTAGGAGTGTGACTCTTCTGTGGCATGAGGGTTTCTTGACAAAACATTGGACTTTTCTCTCTTACGATTCCAACACTAATTCAAATATTTCCTCCTTGCCCCTAAGCAATGTGTTTGAGATCTGTGGCTATGAGATCTGTCCTGTGGGCCTGTCACTAGTTGCCATGCCAGTGAGAAGATAGCTAGTCCTGATGTGCCCACGGAACATCCAGGCTGGTTTGATGTCCCCTCTGTCTTGGGTCAGCCCCCACTTTGAAGGGGTCACTGGATAAGCAGCAGCAGAGAGCACTAGTGGGCAGGGAGCTCATGGTCTAAGTTCCCCTCAGGTCACCGTAAAACACTAGAGGAAAGATGAGACCCCTACTCTCTGTGGAAACCTCTGATCAGTGGTTCTGTTGTCTCTCTTGGCAGCCATAGCTGGTCAGCAGAATGGGAGAAAAAGATATTGGAAAGGTTTGAGCCCCACCCTCAGTGGAAGACTCAGTGTGGTGGGTGAGCCACCTCAGAAGAAAAGTCGCCACGTAAGCCCTGCTGAATTTTCTCTCAGCAGCCAGGGGTGAGGCAAGAGAAGGGGCGAAAAAGAGTCTGAATGAACAAGATTTCACACTCTGGTCATTTCTGTTCCTCTCTCCAGAAAGCAGCCCACGTGGACTGTCCATACTCTGGGGTGATACAGACTCCTGGGCCCCACCAGTTCTGTGTGTTTCCTATAGTCTAGGTCAGAGTTGGGAAATGTTTGTGTAGGAATGAGCAAGATAAAAACTGAGGGGCTAAAGCCCCCTGGGCAGGCAGATGCACAGAATGTGAGGAGAAGCAATACGGTCCCTGCCATCTCCGCTCAGCTCTGCAGTGATGGGAAGCGACTCTAATTGTGCTGGCTGCTTTGTGCTTTGTCTTCAAGAAGACCCAGTTCTGTAACAGTATGATCAAAATATTTCTGAATGTATATGAATCGTGCCCTGTGATTGCACCAATGTACATAATTATGATTCAATAAAATTATTTATTTATTTATTTATTTTTTTGTAAGACAGAATTTATTCACAGAAAAGAAAGAAAAGAATAAAGAAAACATTAAGGCATCTGTTAGAGGGAGAAAATTCTAGTGGGGAGAGAGAAGCTCTCTCCGTTTCTCTCCCAGTCTTTCCCCATCTCCTCC
>CAUYON010193934.1:0-20746 GCA_963573935.1 Arctocebus calabarensis | reverse complement strand
TTGCATCTTCTTAGACAATCATGGAATAAAAGTCGAACTCAATAACAACAGGAATGTGCATACTTAAACAAAAACATGGAAGCTAAATAACCTTATGCTGAAGGATAGATGGGTCATACATGAGATTAAGAAGAAAATTACCAAATTTTTGGAACAAAGCAACAATGAAGACATGAATTATCAGAACCTCTGGGATACTGCAGAGGCAGTCCTAAGAGGGAAATTTATACCAATGCAAGCCTTCCTCAAAAGAACAGAAAGAGAGTAAGTTAATAACTTAATGAGACATCTCAAGCAACTGGAGAAGGAAGAACATTCCAACTCCAAACCCAGCAGAAGAAAAGAAATAACAAAAATTTGAGCAGAATCAAATGAAATTGAAAACAAAAGAATTATACAACAGATCAATAAATCAAAAAGTTGTTTTTTTGAAAAGGTCAATAAAATAGATAAACCTTTGGCTAACCTAACCAGGAGGAAAAGAGTAAAATATCTAATTTCATCAATCAGAAATTGTAAAGACAAAATAACAACAGACCCCTCAGAAATTCAAAAACTCCTTAATGAATATTGCAAGAAACTTTATTCTCAAAAACATGAAAATCTTAAGGAAATCAACCTATACTTGGTGCATGCCACCTACAAGACATAGCCAGAACGAAGGTGAAATGTTGAATAGGCCTATCAAGTTTGAAATAGCATCAACTACACAAAATCTCCCTAAAAAGAAAAGCCTGGCACCAGGTGGCTTCACATCAGAATCCTACCAAACCTTTAAAGAAGAAGTAATACCTATATTACTAAACCTTTTCCAAAATAAAGAAGAAAAAGGAATACAACCCAACACATTCTATGAAGCAAACACTACCTTGATCCCTAAACTAGGAAAAGACTGAAAAAGAAAAGGAAATTATAGAACAATATCACTAACGAATATTGAGGCAAAAATATAAGATCCTAACAAACAGAATCCAGCAACACATCAAACAAATTATACACCATGACCAACTGGGCTTAATCCCTGGGTCCCAAGACTAGTTGACCATATGATTATCTCAACTGATGCAGGAAAAGTTTTTGATAATATCCAGTATCCATTTCTGATCAGAACACTAAAGAAAATTGGTAAATAAGGGACATTTTTTAAACGAATAGAGGCCATCTACAGCAAACCCACTATCAATATTGTATTGAATGCAGTTCAATTAAAATCATTTCCACTTATATCAGGAACCAGGCGAGGTTGCCCATTGACTCAATTGCTCTTTAACATTGTAATGGAAGTTTTAGCCATTGAAATCAGGGAAGAAAAGGTGATCAAGGGTATCCATATAGGATCAGAAGAGATCAAACTTTCACTCTTCGCAGATGATATGAATGTACAGATGGAAAACACCAGGGATTCTACTACAAATCTTTTAGAATTGATCAAGGAATACAGCAATGTCTCAGGCTACAAAATCAACACCTATAAATCTGTAGCCTTTATATATACCAACAATAGCCAAGCCGAAAAAATAGTCAAGGACTCTATTCCATTCACAGTAATACCAAAGAAGACGAAATATTTGGGAGTTTACCTAACAAAAAACATTAAAGATCTCTATAAAAAGAACTATGAAACTTTAAGAAAAGAAATTACTGAGGATGTTAACAAATGGAAGAACATATCATGATCATGGCTGGGAAGAATCAACATTGTTAAAATGTCCATACTACCCAAAGTAATATATAATTTTAATGCAAATCCTATTAAAGCTCCATTGTCATATTTTAAAGATCTTGAAAAAATAATATTTCATTTTATATGGAATCAGAAAAAACCTCGAATAGTCAAGACATTACTCAGAAATAAAAGCAAATCAGGAGGAATCACGCTACCAGACCTCTGACTGTACTATAATCCGATAGTGATAAAAACAGCATAATATTGGCCCCCAAATAGAAAGGCAGACGTTTGGAACAGAATAGATAACCAAGAGACGAATCCAGCTACTTACCATTATTTGATCTTTGACAAGCCAATTAAAAACATTCAATGGGGATAAGACTCCCTATTTAACAAATGGTGCTGGGTGAACTGGCTGGTGACCTGTAGAAGACTGAAACTGGACCCACACCTTTCACCATTAACCAAGATAGACTCTCACTGCATTAAAGATCTAAACTTATGACATGAAACAGTAAAAATACTAGAAGAACGTGCAGGGGAAACTTTTGAAGTAATTGGCTAGGGTGAGTGTTTTATAAGGAGGACTCCCCAGGCAATTGAAGCAGTATCAAAAATACATTACTGGGACCTGATCAAACTAAAAAGCTTATTCACAGCCAAAAACATAATAAATATAGCAGCAGACATCCCTCAGAATGGGAGAAAATATTTTCAGGTTATGCCTCCGACAAAGGTTTAGTAACCAGAATCCACAGAGAACTCCAACATATTAGCAAGAAAAGAATAAATGATCACATCTCAGGGTGGGCAAGGGACTTGAAGAGAAACTTCTCTAAATAAGACAAGTGCATGGCCTACAGACACATTACAAAATGCTCACCATCCTTAATCATCATAGAAATGCAAATCAAGAGTACTTTGAGATGTCACCTAACTCCAGTAACATTAGCCCACATAACAAATCCCAAAACCAGAGATGTTGGCATAGATGTGCAGAAATAGGAACACTACTGCTGGTGGGAATTCACACTAATACATTCCTTTTGGAAGGATATTTGGAGAATACTTAGAGATCTAAAAATAGACCTGCCAGTTGATTCTATAATTCCTTTACTAGGTATATGCCCAGAAAACCCAAAATCACATTTTAACAAAGACATCTGTACCAAAATGTTCATTGCAGCCCAACTCATAATTTCTACGTCATGGAGAAGCCCAAGTGTCCATTGACCCATGAATGGATTAATAAAATTGTGGTACATGTATGTCATGGAATACTTTGAAGCCTTAAAGAAAGATGAAGACTTTACCTCTTTCATGTTTACATGGATGGAGCTGTAACATATTCTTCTTAGCAAAGTATCTCAAGAATGGAAGAAAAAGTATCCAATATATTCAGCCCTACTATGAAGCTAATTTATAGGTTTCATATGAAGGCTATAACCCAACTATAGCACAAGTATATGGGAAAGGGGCAAGGGAGGGGAGGAGAAGAGGGAGGTTAAGGTGAACGGACGGTAATTGGGGGTCCACACCTATGGTGCATCTTAGAAGGGTACAGGCAAAACTTACTAAATGCAGAATACAAATGTCTTCATACAATAATGAAGAAAATGCCATGAAGGCTATGTTAAACAGCTTGATGAAAATATTTCAGATTGTGTATGAAACCAGCACATTATACCCATTGATTGCACTAATGTATCCCGCTAAGATTTAATAATAAAAAAAAAAAAAGAAAAAAAGGACAAGGGCCAGGAATCAGGGAACACCAAGGAGAGTTCCATGGGGTTTGAAGGACAGTTTAGTCCTCATACCTGTAGCTCTTATTCTCACAAGCATATAGATACATTAAAAATATGAAATATTAAAAAATAAGTAAATAAAAAATAAAAAAGAAAATAGCTGGGTATTGTTGCCAGTGCCTGTAGTCCCAGCTACTGGAGAGGCTGAAGCAAAAGAATTGCCTCAGCCCAGGAGTTGGAGGTTGCTGTGAGCTGTGTGACGCCATGACACTCTACCTAGGGCAATAAAGTGAGACTCTGTCTCTACAAAAAATAAAAGAATTCCATGAACAATAGATAATGGCATGTATGAAGAGAAAATGGAACCATTAAATACTTTTGGAGGGACTTTAAATTATTACAACCTTTACAAAAAACAGTATGCAGATTCCACAAGGAATTAAAAGTATACCTACTGTTCAAGTTAGTAATCTTACTACTGGGTACTTACCCAGAAGAAAAGAAGTCATATTTACCAAAAAGTTACTTGCACTCGAATGTTTATTTCAGCACAATTCACCATTGCAATGATCTGGAATCAAACCATTTGCACATAAATCTGTGAATGGATTAATGAAGTGCAGAATAATACTTGAATTTAAAAAAGGGTGAATGAATACCATTTTAACAACTTTGATGAAGCCAGACACCATTCTCCGAAGAGAAGAATCATAAGAATGAAAAAACAAACACTATAGGAGACTGAGCACCAGGCTAGTAGAAGCAGCCATTGGCTCTTGAAGAAGGTGGTGGGAGCAAGACAATCTCCTAGCTGGCATGGAGATGTTTTTCAGGCTGGAGACAAGTCCTAACGCAGCTGCATGCATTAATGAGATAAGGTTGGTAGCTTGTTAGGAAGTATTATACTTTGTAATATTCACAGGGCAACAGGATGGGAGTCGACCCCAGGTGGAAAAAGTTCTTAGCAACTATTAAACATGTAATCCTAGCACATAGGACCCCACATCTGTGGTTTTAGGCTTCAATAAAAGGCCAAGGGAGAGGTTTCTCAGGATTCTCAGAAAACAGATGGGAAGCCCATCTCTTGCAGGCATATACCTTCAATCCATGTCCTGGATGTTTTAATTCACGCAGTGAGGGGTTGCCACAGCAGGCACTGACATTTACTCCCTTCATTTACTTCCTTCATTCTCCTAAAAGAAGGATCACAAGAATAGAAAAACAAAGACTACATGTAGTCACTATTAAATATTACCTTACTGATTAGCCCACTTCTGCCCAGAGGGAAGTAAATTTCAAAGGAAAGCAAATATGTGGGTGGGGCAGAAAGAGAAGGAATAAAGAAACCTAGGTATTATGAGCACCATTGGGTGACAGGTACATGCCTGATAGAACTTAAACATTACAAAAACCATCCATGTAACCCAAAACATTTGTACCCCTTTATTACAGTTCTTACAATTTCAGAATATTACAAGGATACATACATTTTGGTTTCATATTTTGCTTTTGTACATTTTAAGTCAAGATTATAAGTGTGGCCTTCATCTGAAAGATATGTACTGCACTAGTTAGGAGTGAATTTACCTTATTTTTACTTCTCCAACCTACTTAATTTAATTTGAGTACAGAATGATTAGTTCCAATTTAGTGTTTAGTACATTTGGTGTTATATTTTCCAATCTTATGACTTCACTTGGAAGTGTGTGTCAATTCCATCCAGATTGTTACAAAATATATTACATTGCCATCATTTTTATCCATGAATAGTATGCCATGGTATACATACACCACCGTTTATTTATCCATTCATGTATCAATGGGTGTTTGGATTAATTTCTTTTACATCTTTACAATTGTGAATTGTGCTGCTATAAAAATCAAGTGTGAGTCTCTTTATGATAATTTCTATTTTTAATTTTGATAAATACCTCATAGTGTGATTTCTATATCAAAAGATAGGTCTACTTTTACTTCTTTGAGGTATCTCCATACCAGATTCCACAGAGTTAGAACTAATTTCCATTCCCACCAGCAATGAACAAATGTTACTTTCTGTCAACATCCACACCACCATCTGTTCCTTTGGGACTTCTTTTATTATTATTATTAATTTTTATTAAATCATAGCTGTGTACATTAATGCAGTCATGGGGTACATTGTGCTGGTTTTATATACAATTTGAAATATTTTCATCAAACTGGTTAACATAGCCTTCATGGCATTTTCTTATTTGTTGTGTGAAGACATTTATATTCTACATTTAGTATGTATCACCTGTACCCTTCTAAGATGCATCGTAGGTATGGTCCCGCCAATTACCTTCCCTCCACCCAGCCTCTCCCCCCCTAACCTCCCTTGCCATTTCACCATATTCTTGTACTATAGTTGGGTTATAACCTTCATATGAAACCTATAAATTAGTTTCAAGGTAGGGTTGAATACACTGGATACTTTTTCTTCCACTCTTGAGATACTTGACTAAGAAGAATATATTCCAGCTCCACCCATGTAAACATGAAGGAGGTAAAGTCTCCATCTTTCTTTAAGGCTGCATAATATTCCACAGTGTACATAAAACACAATTTATTAATCCATTCATGGGTGGATGGGCACTTGGGCTTCTTCCATGAATTAGCACTTATGAATTGGGCTGCAATAAACATTCTGGTGCAAATATCTTTGTTATAATATGATTTTTGGTCTTCTAGATATATACCTAGTAGAGGAATTATAGGATCAAATGGCAGGTCTATATTTAGATCTCTAAGTATTCTCCAAACATCTTTCCAAAAGGAACGTATTAGTTTGCACTCTACCAGCAATGTAGAAGTGTTCCCTTTTCTCCACATCCATGCCAATATCTCTGGTTTTGGAATTTTGTGATGTGGGCTAATTCTACCAGAGTTAGACGATATCTCAAAGTAGTTTTGATTTGCATTTCTCTGATGATTAAGGATGGTGAGCACTTTTTCATGTGTCTGCAAGCTGTGCGCCTGTCCTCTTCAGTGATGTTTCTCCTCAAGTCCCTTGCCCACCCTGAAATGGTATCACCTGTTCTTTTCTTCCTAATAAGATTGAGTTCTCTGTGGATTCTAGTCATTAAACCTTTGTTGGAGACATAACCTGAAAATAACTTCTCACATTCTGAGGGCTGTGTTCTTGGCTGTGCAGAAGCTTTTTAGTTTGATCGGGTCCCAGTAATGTATTTTTGATGCTCCTTCAATTGCCCCGGGGGATCTTCCTCATAAAATACTCACCAAGGCAGCTTTCTTCTAGTATTTTTATATTTTCATGTCTTACATTTAAATCTTTAATTCAGTGAGAGTCTATCTTAGTTAATGGTGAAAGGTATGGGTGTACTTTCAGTCTTCTACATTTCGCCAACCATTTCACATAGCACTATTTGTTAAGTAGGAAATCATTTTCCCAATGAATGTTTTTTTTTTATTGGCTTGGCAAAGATCAAATAATGATAAGTAGCTGGGTTCATCTCTTGGTTCTCTATTCTGTTCCATATGTATTCCTCTCTGTTTTTGTGCCAGTACCATGCTGTTTTGATCATTGTCGGTTTATAGTATAGTCTGAGGTCTGGTAGAGTAATTCCTTCTGCTTTGTTTTTATTTTTGAGTAATGTCTTGGCTATTCAAGGTTTTTTGTGATTCCATGTAAAATGATGTATTTTTTATGAGATCTTTAAAGTATCACAAGAGATTTAATAGGGATTGCATTAAAATTGTGTATTGCTTTGGGTAGTATGGACATTTTAACAATGTTGATTCTTCCCAGCAATGAACATGGTATGCTTTTCCATTTGATAACATCTTCAGCTATTTATTTTCTTAGAGTTTCATACTTTTCTTTACAGAGACTTTTCACATATTTTGTTAGGCAAAATGCCAAATATTTCATCTCCTTTGGCACTATTGTGACTGTAATAGAGTCCTTGACTGTTTTTGCAGCTTGACTATTTTTGTTATATATAAAGGCTACAGATTTATGAGTGTTGATTTTGAAACCTGGGAGACAGCTGTATTCCTTGATCAATTCTAAGAGTTTTGTAGTAGAATCCCTGGTATTTTCCAGATATACAATCACATCATCCGCAAACAGTGAAAGTGTGATCTCATCTGAACCTATATGGGTACACTTGATCACCTTTTCTTCCCTAATTGTGATAGCTAAAACTTCCATTACAATGTTAAAGAGCAGTGGAGACAATGGGCATCCTTGTCTGATTCTTGATTTGAGTGGAAATGGTTTGAATTTAACTCCATTCAATATCATATTGGCTGTGATTTTGCTGTATATGGCATCTGTCAGTTTAAGAAATGTTTCTTCTATACCAACTTCCTTAAGTGTTCTGATCATGAAGGACTCTGGGTATTATCAAAAGCTTTTTCTCCATCAATTGAGATAATCATATGGTCTTTGTTTTTTAATTTGTTTATGTGATGAATTATATTTATAGACTTATTATATTAAACCAGCCTTGAGACCCTGGGATAAACCCAATTTGGTCATGGTGTATAATTTTTTTGATGTGTTGTTGAATTTTGTTTGTTAGGACCTTGTTGAATATTTTTGCCTCAATATTCATTAGTAGTATTGGTCTATAGTTTTCTTTTCTTGTTGGGTCTTTTCCTGTTTGGGGGATCAAGGTGATGTTTGCTTTATAGAATGTGTTGGGTAGTATGCCTTCTTTTTCTATATTTTGGAAAAGGTTGAGTAATAAAGGTACTAGTTCCTCCTTAAAGATTTGGTAGAATTCTGACATGAAGCCATCTTGTCCCGGGATTTTATTTTTAGAGAGATTTTGTATAGTTGATGTTATTTCAGAACTTGATATTGGCTTATTAAACATATCCACTTGATTCTGGCTAAGTCTTGGTAGGTGGCATGCTTCCAAGTATTGGTCAAGTTCCTTCAGATTTTCATATTTCTGAGAATAAAGTTTCTTGCAATATTCATTAAGGATTTTTTGAATTTCTGAGGAGTCTGTTGTTATTTTGTTTTTACCAATTCTGATTGATATAATTAGAGATTTTACTCTTTTTTTCGTGGTTAGGTTAGCCAAAAGTTTATCCATTATATTGACCTTTTCAGGAAACCAACTTTTTGATTTATTGGTTTGTTGTATAATTCTTTTGTTTCCAATTTCATTTAATTCTGCTCTAATTTTGGTTATCTCTTTTCTTCTGCTGGGTTTGGGATTGGAATGCTCTTCCTTTTCCTGTTGCTTGAGATGTTCCATTAAATTGCTAACTACCTCTCTTTCATTCACTTCAGGAAGGCTTGCAGTGCTATAAATTTCCCTCTTAGGACTGCCTTTGTGGTATTCCCAAGGTTCTGGTAATTCGTATCTTCATTATCGTTTTGTTCCAAAAATTTGGGAATTTCCTCCTCAATCTCATATACGACCCAGTATCATTGAGCATAAGTTTATTTAGCTTCCATATTTTTGTGTGAGTACGCAGATTCCTGTTTTTACTGAGTTCATCTTTAATCCATGATAGCTCGAGAAGATGGAAGGCTTAATTTCTATTCTTTTAAATTTGCCGAGTTTAGACTTGTGACCTAAGATGTGATCCATATTGGAGTATGTTCTGTGGGCTGATGAGAAGAAAGTGTATTCAGTTTTGTTAGGATGAAATGTTCTGTAGATGTCCGTTAAATCCACATGTTGATTGGTTAATTTTTAAATCTAAAATTTCTTGGCTTAACTTCTCCTTATAGGTTCTATCCAACACTGCCAAAGGAGCGTTAAAATCTCTGACTACTATGCAGCTGGAGGAAATCAAGTTGGTCATGTCTATTAGAATTTCACTTATAAACTGAGTTGCATTTTGGTTGGGTGCATAAATATTAATAATTGAAACCTCATCATATTGAGTATTACCCTTAACAAATATGAAGTGACCATCCTTATCTTTCCTTACTTCTATTGGTTTAAATTCCCATATATTTGTGAATAAAATTGCATTATCTGCTTTTTTCTGCTTTCTATTTGCCTGAAATATAGATGACCATTCCTTCACCCTGAGTCTGTATTAATCTTTTAAGGTAAGATGAGATTCTTGTATGCAACAGATATCTGGCCTCAGTTTTTGCATCCAATCAGCCAACCTGTGACTGTTTAAAGGACAAATTAAGCCATTCACATTAACTGAGAATATTGATAATCCTGGTAGAATTTTGGGGGTCGAGTTTTTTGAAAGTCCATTGTAAATTTTTAATCCTTTCACCACTGTGGAAATTGGAATTTGATCAAAAGTTTCTGAATTTACATTGGTGGTGGACGATTGCTCTGGTCACTATGGAGTGTAAGTCTGAAAATATCCTGGAGTGCTGATTTAGTTATGGCAAATTTCTTCAACATGTGAATGTCATGAAAGTTTTTAATTTCTCCATCATAAATGTAAGTCAGTTTAGCTGGATACAGGATTGTGGGTTGTAAGTTATTTTTATTTAGGAGATTAAAAGTCAATGATCACCCTCTTCTAGCTTGAAAATTTTCAGTAGGGAGATCTGCAGTCATTGTAATATACTTCCCTTTGTAGGTTATGGTTTTCTTACATCTAGCTGCTTTCAGAATTTCTCCTTCATATTAACTTTAGTGAGGTTAATTATGATGTGCCTGGGGGATGTTTTATTCAGGTTGAGTCGTGCTGGGGTTCTGAATCTGTCTGGTATCTGAATTTCAGAATCTCTTGGCATGTCTGGAAAGTTCTGTTTCATCATCTCATGAAGAATAACCTCTGTGTCTTTTGAAGCAACTTTGTAGCATTCAGGGATCTCTATAAGGAAAATATTGTTTTCTTCAAATTATCCCAAAGTTATCTGAGATAATGGTCCATTTTTGCTCTCCATTTCTCTTCCACTTTGAGTGTTTGGGAGTCTTCAAAAGCCTTGTCTTCAATGTCAGAAATCCTTTCTTCTGCTTGCTTCATTCTGTCAGTGAGGGATTCTACTGTATTTCTCAGATCCTTTAGGGCTGAAAATTCTTGTCTCAATGTGTCAGAATGTTTGGTGATTTTGTCTTTGAATTTGTTGAATTCTTGAGGCAACTTTTTAAATCCTCTTTGAATTTCTAATTCCAACTTTACTTCTATTCTATTAATCTTATTTGCAATCCAAATTCGGAATTCGATTTCTGATGTCTCAGCCATCTGTTTATGAATGGGATCTTCAGTTGTGTCCACCTAATTGTTCCTTGTGGTGGTTGATCAACTCTGGTTATCCATGTTACCAGAGTTTTTCCATTGATTCCACCACATGATTATTTTACACTGTTTGGATAGATGAGTAGAATGGAAGTATGTCCGGTTTTTAGAGGTTCTCTCCCATGGTGTAAAATAAGAGGATGTTTGAACTCTGCTCACTTATTTGTATGGAGTATACTGTGAGCCATTTCCATGGGATAGGGGACTCCCATCTGCATGGCAATGGATTTTGTCCCTTTTGTTTGTATCCTTGGGGTTGCCGCTTGCCTCAGCAGGATTGATGTGTGTTCTTCAACCTTCTCTTTTGGCTCAGCTCCAAACCATCAGCTTTCTTGCTAAACTTCTGTTTTTAACTCTCCTTCTGGATGGGACCCTCTGTGGAAAGCTGGTTCCAATCAGCCATCTTGACTCCATCCTACTCAGGACTTCTTAATATGAGCCAATTTCATTGGTATTAGGTAATATCTCATTGTCCTTCTGATTTGATTTCAACAATGATAAGAGATTTTGAGCATTTTGTTTCATGTGCTTGTTAGGCAGTAGACTATCTTCATTTAAAAAGTTTCCGCTCATGACTATTGTCCACTTTTTAACATGCTTGCTTAATCTTTAATTTCTGATTTGCTTGAGTTTTTTGTATACTCTGTTGAGTGTCCTTGACTATGCAAAAACATTTTAATTTGGACAGGTCACACTTGCTTAGTTCTGTTTTTGCTCTGACTTCCAGTGGGGCTCCTTCATTCGTTTTATCCATAACTGATATCTATGAGGCTTTGCAACACTTTCTTCTAGAAATTTCAGTTTCATATCTTAGGCTTATGTCTTTTATCCACAGTTTATTATTATTATTATTATTATTGTTTTGAGACAGAGTCTCACTTTGTCACCCTTGGTAGAGTGCTGTGATGTCATACTCATAGTAGCCTTAATCTCCTGGGCTTAAGGGATTCTCTTGCCTCAGCCTCCCAAGTAGCTGGAACAACAGGCACCTGCCACAATCCCTGGCTTTTTTTAGAGACAAGGTCTTGCTCTAGCTCAAGCTGATCTCAAACCTCTGAGCTCAGGCAACCCACCAAACTAGGCCTCCTAAATGCTGAGGATTATAGTGGTAAGATACCATGCACGGCTAAATTAATTTTTTGAGTTCTAAGACTCACAGATCCTGTTTCAGTCTTTTACATGTGGCTATCCATTTTTCTCAGCATGATTTATTGAATAGTGACTCTTATCCCCAGTGTATGTTTTTGTCTGCTTTCTCATGGATCACATGTGAATATGAAGATTGTTTCATCTTTGGGTTCTCTGTTCTGATCCATAGTTCCATATCTCTATTTTGGGGCCAGTTCCATATTCTTTGAGTTTCTGTAGCCTTGTTGTATTGCCTGAAGGCTGGTAAAATGATCCCTCCATATTTGTTCTTCTTATTTAAGGTTGTGATGGCTATTAAGGGTCTTTTCTGGTTCCATGCAAAATATAGAACTATGTTTTCTAGGTCCTCCAAAAATGATATAATGGGAATTACATTGAATCTATAAATCACCTGGGCTCATATACACTTCTTAAAAATGTTGATCACCTGATCCATGATCATGGCATTTTTCTCCACTTGTTTATTTCCTTTATGTATTCCTTTTTTAGTGTTTCCTAGTTCTTTCTATAGATGTCTTTTACCTCCTTCATTAAGTATATTCTTATGTATTTTATTTTATTTTTTGCTTCTATAAAAGAAATTGCTTCTTGATTTTGTTCTCAGCTTGAATTTTATTGGTGTATATGAAACCTAGGGATATATTTTGTAACCTACGACTTAGCAAAAACTTTTTTTTTTTTCAATACTAGGAGTCTCATACTTAAATATTTGGTCTTTTCTAGATATAAGATCATATTATTGACAAAGAGAGATAATTTGATCTCTTCTATCCAAATTTGGATCCCCTTAATTTCTTTCCCTTGCCTAATTTCTCCAGTGAGAACTTTCAGCACTATGTTGTATAAAATAGTGAAAGTAGGCAAACCTGTCTAATTCCAGTTCTAAGCAGAAATACTTTTAACTACTCTCTGTTGATTATGATGTTGGCTGTAAGTTTGTCATAGATAGTCTTTATAATTTCTATATGTCACATGTACATGTACACTGATTTTGTTGCACATTCTTAGCATAGTAGGATGCTAAATTTTGTTTAATATGTTCTCTGCATTGATTGAGAGGATCATATGGTTTTTGTTTTGTGTGTATTTATGTGGTAAATTGTATTTATATATTTTTATATGTTGAACCGCCCTTTAATCTCTGGAATGAAACAATCTTGTTTGTGATAAACTTTTTTTCTTTTCTTTTCTTTTTTTTTTGCAGTTTTTGGCTGGGTCTGGTTTTGAACCCATCACCTCCGGCATATTGGGCTGGCACCCTACTGTTTTGAGCCACAGGCTCTGCCCAATAAAATTTTTTTATGTGTAGCTCAATTCCATTTGCTAAGAGTTTGTTGAGAATTTATTTATCTATATTCATGAGGGATATGGATCTGTACATTTTTTTTTTAGTTGTGCCCTTTCTTGGTTTTAGTATCAAGGTGATATTTTCTTTGTAGAACAAGTGAAGAACACTTTTCTTCTCAATCTTATGGAATAATTTCTTCAATATAGGTATAAGTTCTTCTTTGTAGGGCTGTTAAAACATGCATGTAAAACCATCTGGTCTGAGAGATTGATTAGTTGTTTTGATTCTGCTTCAATTTTAGTGCTTGATGCTGACCTGTCCAGCAGTTCTATTTCTCCCTGATTCAGCTTAGGGACATGTGTTTCCAGAGTTTTTCCATTTTTTCAACATTTACAATTATATGAGAATAACTATTTTTATAGTATGATGAAATGATGTTTTGTGTTTCCATGTGACTAGTTGTGACTTTTCATTCATTTTTAATGGAGATTATTAGAATCCTTTATTTTCTGTTTAAAATTTATCTGGCAAGAGGCTCATCAATTTCATTTGTCTTTACAAAAAAAAAAACGGTTTTTTTTTTATTTATCTTTATATGATTCTTATGTTCTCAATTTGACTTAGTTCTGCTCTGATCTCTGCTATCGCTTTACCCTTGCTGGGTTTGGGATTGATTTACTCTACCTTTTGCTGTTCCTTGAGATGATTTGTTAGATTGTTGATTTGTGATCTTTCTGTATTTTGGATGTGGGCATTTAAGTGTATGAATTACCCTCTCAGAACAGCTTTTCTGTATCTCACAAATTTTGAAAATTTGTTTCTCTAATGTAATTTAGTTCAAGTAATCTTTTGATTTTCATCTTTATCTCTTCATTGACCCAACTATCATTCAGAAATAGGTTGATTAGTTTCCATAAATTTTTGGAGGAAGACATTTTTCATGTTGTAATTTATTTCTATTTTTGTCTTCCTCTTGTCTAAGATGATATATGGTTTAATTTTTATTTTTCTATATTTTTTGAGACTTGTCATGTGGCCTAGGTTATGGTCAATTTGGGTGAATAATCCAAAAGCTGATTAGAAGAACATACTCAGAGGTAGAGGGGCAAGATAGAAACTAGAAGAATCTTTCACCAGAAGCTATTGTCCAGAAGGAGAAAAGTTGGACTGAAGCAAACTCAGATAAGTCAAAACTTGGGAGTTGAGCATAAGATGGAATCAAGGTGCATACCATCCCAATGGAGACAAGCTGTGAGAGCAGGAAAGAGAAAGAATGATAACAGAGATCAGGTACAGAGTGACTAGACTGAAGGCACCTGGTGATGAAGCAGATGCAAGATCTCTCCCCAAAACAGGAGACCTACCCAAGAGTTTCCCCAAGTAAGCAGGGAACAAATGACCTCTCACCTCACCCCACAGGAGGGAACCATGAGGTCCTGGTTCTCCTGCACCTTATAATTGCCACGTTTAAGTGTCCATAATGCCTGTTGAAAAAGTGAACAAATTCCCTTTCTGAAGTCTTGAGCCCACAGCTCACACTTGCTTCTATCTGGTTTCCTGATGGATTATCCCTGTAAGGGCTGATGTATTTGGTGAGATACTGGAGAGAGCCCTGCATTGTGTGGGCCACTGAGCTCAGTATGTGCCATACACTGCTGTGAGAGGATACAATAAGATCACAGTACTAACTTTGGTGTGGTGTGGTCTATCCTGGCTCTCTCTCCTACTAGGCTGACCTTTCCCTGGCTATCTAGAGGGCTCATGCCTGGTGTCTATATCTGGCAATCATTGGTGACTTCCAGATTCCCTCCTAACAACTTGGAGAGAGACAGGCCTAGTCTTAGGTGATCTATTTCACTCCAGTGAAATGCTGTGGCTTCATTAAACTGTGTAGATATGAGGCTGACAACAAGGATAGAATTAGTTTGCACTATCAAAGAAAGGCCAGCCCTCAGAGACTCTCATTTTGTATCCATGAAATAAAGCTTTACAAGGCTGTGGGGCAAAGGCCAGAAACACAAGCTTCAATTTATTGGCAAAGGGGTGGTGAGCTTCATTTCCTGAGGCCTCCAGATCTGGTCTTACCTAGTAGGTTTTAGCTGCCAAATAGATCTATGTTGTGCTCACTAAGTGTTCCCAATTACATTATTTATCAATAACTATTTAGGGGCAACCTATCATTTCAAATAAAATAGTATAATTAATATAAAATGCTGAAAATATTTATGGGAAGGACCCAGCAGAAGAATTTTGGGAACATGAAACATCACAGCATATCAACTCCCTGAAATGATTCTAAGGGAGATACAGCAAAAATATCATTCAAGGAGGAAAACTTGAAATTCGTGAAATATAATTCCCAATATGAATGGCAAATAAGATGAATGGAATTGAGAAGAAAATGAAAACAGAAATCATGAAGGTAGTCCAAAAGTTGTCTCAATAAATTAGTAGATCTAAAAACACAGTCACCAATGAATTAGACATGATGAGAAAAAATATTGCTGAGCTTGAGGAATTGAAAGGGGCATTCAAGTACCTCAAAAACACAGTAGGGAACCTCAGTAACAGTATAGAATGTGGAGAAGAAAGAATTTCAGAAGTTGAAAACAAGACTTTTGAACTATCCCAATCATTCAAAGAAGCAGGAAAAAAAGAAAAAGAACAAAACCACAATATTCCCTGAGAGTTATGGGATTATTACAAAAGATGAAGCATCCCAATTATAGGGATTCCTGAAGGAGAAATGAGATCCTCTATGCCATTAGTGCTTTTAAGCACTGATGTTCTAATTCAATACATTATGGTGGAGAATTTCCTAAGCATTGCCAGAGACACAGAAATTCAAATACTAGCTAATTTCAGAACCCTAGCATGACTGAACCCAAACCAAGCATCTGATAGACAGTGTAATTGACTTTGCCAAAGTCAATATGAAATAGAAAATCCTGCAAGCATTCAGGCATAAGCAAATCTTACATATAAAGAGAAAATTATGAGGACCACAATAGATCTTTTAGCTGAAACTTTTCAAGCCAAAAGGAGGATGATCATCAGCATTTACTCTTGTTAAACAAAACAATTTTCAGCTCAGGATCCTGTGTCCTGCTAAACTGAATGTCATTTTTGATGGATAATTCAAATATTTTACTGACAGGTAAATGTCTAGGAAGTTTGCCATGACAAGAACAGCTCTACAAGAAGTACTCACACCTATGCTTCATAATGACCAGCACTGTGATCTGTCGCTGAAGCAAAAACATCTAGAAATTAAAGAAAAAATCCAAGCTTCCTCAATGGTGAAAGGGATAAAACTAAGCTTTGGTCCTCTGCAAAACAACATGATGCAACTCCACCATCCACATTGATTCTCTCCATAAATGTGAATGGCTTGAATTGTCCACTAAGGAGGAACAGGTTGGGTGACTGAATACAAAAGCACAGACCCAATATTTTCTGTTTCCAAAAAACACACCTAAACTCTAAGGATAAAACAAGACTCATGGTGAAGAGATGGAAAATAATAATCCAGGCAAACGAAAATCAGAAAAAAAGGAGGGGTTCCAATCTTATGTGCAGATACAATTGGATTTAATCAACAAATATAAGAAAAGACAGGAATGAACACTACTTACTGGTTAAGGGATGCATACAAAATGAAGAGATTTCAATTATTAATATTTATGTACTCCTCCAAATGAAAAGGTTTTTTTTTAACCCATATAATATAATGTATTTCCAACATTATATAATGGATGACACACTAAGGACCAGGCACTATGTTGTAGAATACATCAATGAACAGACAACAAAAATTCCTACCCTGAGGGGAGGCGGGGCAAAATGGTGGTCAAGACAGTCCTGTAGCCCATACCCACAGAACACCAGGTGAGAATGAGGAAACTCTGGATCTTTCCCCGTGTGAATTATTGGAATGGATGGACAGCTGGAGATGTGCAGTAAATTGGTAGAGCATTGTGTTTGAGGTGTAGTTCAAAACCGTGAACTCTGCTATAGTCTTTTCCCCTGCCCAACGGAGAAGCAGCAGCCAGCCCCTCCCACAGGGAAGGCAGCAGTTCGCAACTTGCAAAACCTAATTGATACAAATTCCGTTGAAGCGTGGATTTCAGAGTTTGGTGACCAGAAAAGAGAGCTGCTTGGAGCTATAGAGGACTGGGCAGCCCAAGCGAGAGACAAGGGGAGGGGACCCTGCTGGGAAACAGACATTTTGAAATCTCCAAAATGGTGAACACCTTTTCCCCAGATCATTGAGAGTAATTGATCCTACAGTGCCATCCCAGGTGGGGAATCCTGGTGAAGTCTGGCTGTGCAGGGTGCACAGGGATGGGGGCTTGGAGGAGACACTCTGAGCTTTGGGAATTGGCAAACTGTGTCCCCGTGCACTTCAATACTGGAAAAAGCGGCAGTTCAAAGTGGCAGCAGCAGCCAGCCATGGCTGCAGAGCTCCTCCCCCTCAGCCGCCGAAGCTGCCATGGCGAGCATGCTCGCCCAAAGCAGTTTGCAGTCGCCAGTTTGCGAGAAAACAGGAGGGCAGAGTGGAGAATTTTATGACCTGCGAACCCTCACACCAAATTGGGAGGTCGGTTGAGAGTGCCGTCTGGAGCGGAACACCCAAAGGAGGGCAACTTTTCGAACGCAGACTGGCGGAGAAACTACAAAAATGGCCACCGGCCTGTTAGAGTGGCTTCCATGGTAACAAAGTAAACTCTGAATCATATATAAGCTGGGAACCACTCACAGCGCCATCTGGTGTCTGCAAAGTATATTGCATCAAAAATTTATTCCACTAAACTTAACTTCTACCGCTTACATAAAAAAGTGTATTTCTACATATATACAAGAATAATATTTCTGAGGTTGGTGGGTTTTTTTATATATCCTTTTCTCATAGGAGTCATTGATAAATAATTTTTTATTTTACTTTCTTTCCGTAGGTTATTTTTAATATCTTCTATTTTCAATTGTATTTTTCTTTTTCCTTTCATCTGTCTTGTAACCCTTTTGCAAACATTATTTTCTTTTTTCTCTCTCCCCTTCCTCTTCTTCCCTTCTTATAGATTATAAGAGTGCTTACATCATTTTTAGAGGCTTTTTCTTTTTTTTCTTTTCTCAAGTATTTTACAAGTATCATTTTTATAGTAGATTTTTTTATTTGTTTGTTTTGTTCTTTGTTGTGATTGTTGTTTGTTTTTTTGTTTTTGTTCTGTTTTGTCTGTAGGTCTGTGTGTTTCTGACTGTTGGGTGCATCTGTGGGCTTGTGTGCCTCATAGCCCTCTTACTTGTGTATTAGCTCATTTGGTCTCAAAGTGATTGGAGTTGTAAATGTTTTCCTTGCCACCTTGACCCTTCAGTCTTCCCCCTCCCCTGGTCTGGAAATCTAGAAGTTCATCTCCTTTAGAATCCAGATTGTCTGCATTTCTTAGCTAGGACCGAGCATTGCATTGATGGTGGCTGTACTGCTTTGGTGTTCTGGTGAATCCAGTAACTGTACAGGAAGACATAGAGGGAAAGGGGACTGTCCTGGCCCAAAGATAAAGAGTATGTCAGCAGCAGACAGAGGCTAGGGTTCCCACACTGTGGGTGGAAGTTCAGAAGCTGCTGAAGTGCATGAACCTGAGAGGAGGCGTCCTCTACCCAACTTCAGCATTAGTAGAGCAATCGTGCTGTGGTATAACTTTGGACAGTCATCTCCCCATCTCTGTGGCCTTACAGAGGGACCCATACCTCACTCTATAAGGATTCCAATACTGCAAAAAAACAGCAATAAAGGTGCAGTGGCCAAGGGAGAAATTCTTTTGCTGTCTGGATATCCTCAGGCTTGGACCAAGCTCAGGTGGAACTTTCTTCAGTTGCCATTGAGCACCTGAGGTGGACAGATACCACCCTTCCCTGCTGGATGGTGGTAGACTGTGATAATCTCGAGGAGGAGGCAACAACTTCATTTTGACTCTGGCAGGCGCATTTGCCCATTTGTGTTTTGGGAAGAACAGAGACACAGAGACTGGGTTAACAAAGTCTGTCAGAGAGACTATCAGAGACTGTGGTGACCAAAATTCGGTGGTGAAAGATGACCAAGGTGAGGTAAGAGGTTCCAATCCCCAGTCTCTAAACCTCCTACTGGAAGGGCATTTCTGACTCCTTAGAAAACCAAAGTTGCTCAAATCTCACTTGAGCTGCCAATATCCCCTAACATTTAGTTGCTGGACCCCTCCTGAATTTTCCAGCCAGAGTGTGGGGGGCTCCTGGGGACAATTGGTCTGGAACCCTTGAACCATACAAATTATCTGAGAACCCTCCAAGGTGGGTCCCAGGCTTTTCTGTAGTGGGAAGGTTTGATTGTCTTCTTACAGATACTACTGGTGGGGGAAAGAATGTCCTAGGTGCTTGTATTTCACTCAACCTGAGTCTGCATCCCAGGGTTACTGAAACATTAGGATTTAACAGAAATCAGCTGGACACATGACAGAGCCACCTATCCCCACTATACTAAGTAGGTCTCTATAGTCAGAGACTGTAGTACTGTACAGGTACTTTGCAAAATTGTACAGGAAAAGCTGCAGTCACCATCCCAGTTCCTAGGTGGATGGCTGGTCAACCACAACCGTAGAAGTTTTCAGTCCAATTTCACTGACCTGCTCATCTAGCTAAAAACTGATTAACAATCATGGGATGGAATCAGCAGAAAAACTCTGGCAACATGAATAAACAGACCTGTGCCACTCCCCCAAAGAGTAACAAACCATCCAATCCAGACAATCCCATCGACAAACAGATTGCGGAGATGTCTGAAATCGAGTTTAGAATCTGGATTGCCAACGAGATCAACAAAATGGAAACAAAGATGGAGGCAGAGATTGTAGGTTTAATTCAGAAGATGTCTCAAGAATTAAACCAATTCAAAGACAAAATGACCAAAGATTTCAACACATTGAGACAAGAAGTTGCAACCCTCAAAGATATGAGAAACACAGTAGAAGCCCTCAGTAACAAAATAGACCAAGGAGAAGAAAGGATTTCTGACACTGAAGACAGAGACTTCAAACGCTCCCAAATGCTCAAAGAGGTAGAAAAATGAAAGGCAAAAACAGATAATTTTCTCAGAGAGCTCTGTGATAACTTGAAGAAAACCAATATTCATCTTATAGGGATACCTGAAAGTGACAAACTGGCTTCATATGACACAGAGTCCCTTCTTCTTGAGATTATGAAAGAGAATTTTCCAGACATACTTAGAGACTCTGAAATTCAGATAGCAGACAGTTTCAGAACCCCAGCATGACTCAACCCGAATAAGACATCCCCCAGGCACAACATAGTTAACTTCACTAAAGTTAATATGAAGGAGAAGATTCTAAAAGAAACCAGACACAAGAAATCCATTACATAAAAGGGGAAGAATATTAGAATAACTGCTGATCTCTCTGCTCAAATCTTTCAAGCTAGAAGGGAGTGGGCATCGACTTTTAACCTCCTAAACCAAAATAACTTCCAACCCAGGATACTGTGTCCAGCCAAACTGAGTTTCATTTATGATGGAGAAACTAAATACTTTAACGACATCCATATGTTGAAGAAATTTGCCATAACTAAACCAGCTTTCCAGGATATCCTCAGACCTATCCTCCATAATGACCAGCGCAATCCTCC
>CAUYON010193933.1:0-24776 GCA_963573935.1 Arctocebus calabarensis | reverse complement strand
AACAACTGTGCTTGATAGATGTATACAGAATGGTCCATCCCAAAGATATAAAATATACATTCTTCTCATCATCCCATGGAACATTCTCCAAAATTGATCATATCCTACGGCACAAAACAAAACTCAGCAGGATCAAAAGAATTAAAAGTCTACCTTGCATCTTTTCAGACCACAAGGCACTAAAAGTGGAGCTCAACTGCAACAAAAATGCTCAACTTCACACAAGGGCATGGAAGTTAAACAATCTCATGTTGAATGACATTTGGGTGCAGGAAGAAATAAAAAAGGAAATCATTAACTTCCTTGAGTAACAACAATGAAAACACAAACTACCAAAATCTATAGGATACAGCAAAAGCAGTTCTGAGAGGAAAATTTATTGCTTTAGAAGCCTACATGCAAAAAACAGAAAGAGAGCATATCAACAAACCCACAAGCTATCTGATGGAATTGGAAAAAGAACAAACTAAGCCTAAACCCAGCAGAAGAAAAGAAATAGCCAAAATTAAATCAGAGATCAATGAAATTGAAAACAAAAGAATTATTCAGAAAATTAATGAAACAAGGACTTGGTTTTTTGAAAAAATAAATAAATAAGCCTTTGGCCAGACTAACTAGAAATAAAAAGGTAAAATCTCTAATAACCTCAATTGGAAATGATAAAGGGGAAATAACAACTGATGCTACAGAAATACAAGAGATTATCTCTGAATACTACCAGAAACTTTATGCCCAGAAAGTTGACAACGTGAAGGAAATGGATCAATATTTGGAATCACACCCTCTCCCTAGACTTAGCCCAGATGAACTAGATCTTCTGAACAGACCAATTTCAAGCATTGAGATAAAAGAAACAATAAAAAATCTCCCCCCCAAAAAAATGCCCTGGTTCAGATGCCTTCACACCAGAATTTTATCAAACATTCAAACAAGAGCTTATTCCTATATTACAGAAATTATTCAAAAAAATTGAGATGGAAGGAATTTTCTGCAATATTTTCTATGAAGCAAATATCACCCTGATACAAAAACCAGGTCAAGACACTTATGTCTCAGGATATAAAATCAATGTACAAAAGTCAGTTGCCTTTGTATATGCCAACAACAGTCGAGATGAGAGGTTAATTAAGGACAAAACTCCCTTCACCATAGCCCCAAAGAAAATGAAATACTTAGGAATATACCTAACAAAAGAAGTGAAAGACCTTTTTAAAGAAAATTATGAAACCCTAAGAAAGGAAGGACTTTAAAAAATGGAAGAACATACCATGCTCATGGCAGGGAATAATCAACATTGTTAAAATGTCTATACTTTCCAGAGCAATTTACCGATTCCACACTGTCCCTATTAAAATATCAACATCCTACTTTCAAGACCTGGAAAATATGATTCTACGCTTTGTATGGAGCCAGAAAAAAAGCCATAAAGCTAAGGCAGTTCTTAGTAACAAAGCTGGGGGTATCACCTTACCAGATTTTAGCCTGTATTACAAGGCCATAGTGGTCAAAACAGCATGGTACTGGCACAAAAATAGAGACATAGATACTTGGAATCATATAGAAAACCTGGAAATAAAACCAACAACTTACAGCTATCTAATCTTCAATAAACCAAACAAGAACCATCACTGGGGGAAAGACTCTCTATTCAATAAATGGTGTTGGGAGAATTGGATATCCATACGTAAAAGATTGACACTGGATGCTCACCTTTCTCACCTTTCTGCACTTACAAAAATTGATTCAAGATGGATAAAGGACTTAAATTTAAGACATGACACGATAAAAATCCTCAAAGAAAGAATTGGAAAAACACTGGAAGATACTGGCCTGGGGAAAGACTTTATGAGGAAGACCACCATGGCGATGGCAACAACTGCAACAATAAACAAATGAATTAAACCAAAAAGCTTATGTACAGCCAATGAGACAACAACCAAAGCAAATAGACAACCTACCCAATGAGAAAGGATATTTGTGCATTATGAATCTGATAAAAATTTAATTACCGGGATCTATACAGAACTTCAATTAATCTACAGGAAAAAAAAAAACAGCAATCCCATACATCTATGGGGAAGAGAGATTAATAGAATATTCTCTAAAGATGACAGACCAATAGCCAGTAAACACTTGAAAAAAATGTTCATCATTCCTAAGTATTAGAGAAATGCAAATTAAAACAACCCTGAGATACCATCTAACTCCAGTGAGAATGGCCCAAATCACAAAATCTCAAAATTGCAAATGCTGGCATGGATGTGGGGAGAAAGGAATACTTCTACACTGCTTGTGGGACTGCAAACTAAGACAGCCTTTTTGGGAAGAAGTATAGAGAAAGCTCAAATAACTCAACTTAGACCTCCCATTTGATCCTGCAATCCCATTACTGGGCATCTATCCAGAAGAAAAAAAAAAACTTTTATTATAAAGACACTTGTAGTAAGCTGTTTATCACAGCCCAATTTACAATGGCTAAAATGTGGAAAAAGCCTAAATGTCCTTCAACTCAGGAATGGATTGGTAAGCTATTGTATATGTATACCATGGAATATTACTCAGCCATCAAAAACAATGGAGACTTTGCAGCATTTGTACTAACTTGGATGGAGGTGGAACACATTATTCTTAATGAAACATCACAAGAATGAAGAAGCATGAATCCTATGTATTCAACTTTGATATGAGGACAATAAATGACAGTTAATGACAGAGTGGGGCATGGGGGATGGAGAGAGCAGACAGCGAGAGAGGGAGGGAAGAGGTGAGGGAAAGAACAAGAAAAAAAAAAGAAAGAAAATAGTGACTAATTCTTACATGGATTGGATTCAATTTTGACCAGAGTACATTACTTGAACATTAATTTTTAATTCAACTTGTTGATATATTGTTTGGGATATTGCATCCTCACTTATAAGTGAAACATGCTTGTAATTTCCCTTTATAACAATATATTTTCTCCAATTTCAATATCAGGTATATCTAGATCAAGCAGAATGATTTTGAAATATTTCTTTTTCTATTGTCTATAGGATTTCGTATGATCTGTTTTTTGAAACTCTCCTTTACTTTTATTTATATGGTATTAGTTGTCTATTTTTTGAGACTTTGGAAAAAAAATAAGAAGTTAACTGCTGAGCCTCAGAGTCAAAGTACTCTATAATATCTTATTTGAGAATGTGTACGTTGCTTTCTTGGCATTATTATTGCTAATATTGCTTGATATTTCAATACAGTGATCGTCTGTTTTCTTTTCTGAATGTATTTATCTTCGTTCATTTTTTACGTGGTTTTGTTTCTAGTCCTTATCTTAAACATTGTTATTGTTATGGAATTTTAAGCCTTTTAAATTCTGTGAAGGCAAAAAGTGGAAACCTAATTAACACATGTATATGTAAAAATAATAAAAAATTGGACTCCATATAAATATTTTCCACAAAAGAACCAGAAAACAAACCTTTATATAGTCATTCTGTGAAATTTTGTACAGTTGTTTAAAATTTGGGTAGTTCTATATATACACATGTGATTATTTTTCCTTGATAATATGAAAGACAAGAAATTTACAGAATGATAGGTATAGTGTAATATTATAAATATTTTTTAATTTCAATATTTTATTCAGCTATACTTATTTATATGTGTGTATGTAAATAAAATAATAGAGTCTGGAGAGCTAGAGATGTCCATGCAATCAAAAGAGCGTCTAGCTCTCCCTGCAGTTATAAGATTTTGTTACAAGAACAAAGTATCAGCTGATCTTTGAACAACACAGAGTTAAGGTACATTGACCCTTCATGCAAACTGAAAATCTGCCCATAACTTTTGACTGCTCCCAAACTTAACTATTAATAGTCTACTGTTTAGTGGAAATCTGACCTGTAAAATAGTCAGTTAACATATATTTTGTATGTTATATGTACCATTAACATATTCTTAGAGTAAAGTGAGTTAGAGAAAAAAGACGCTATTAAGAAAATCATAAGAGAGAAAATATATTTACTATTCATTAAGTGGAAGTGGATCATTGTAAAGGTCTTCATCCTTGTTTCACACTGAGTAGGCAGAGGAGGGTGGAGGAAGGGGAAGGGTTAGTCTTGTGGTATCAGAGGTGACAGAACAGGGGAAGAGACGGAAGGGGGCGGGAGCAGGTGCACTTGGTGTAACTTCCATCTTTAAAACCCACCTGTAAGTGGACCTGTGCAGTTCAAACCTGTGTTGTTTAAGGAGAAACTGTGCATGCATTACCTTTATAATTTACAATAACCTAAAACCTACTGAAAAATAGTAAAAATCAAAAACAATTCCCTCTAGTATTTCAGTAGGAGTAAGAGGCAAGAAATGTATAAACCTTAGAAGGTAGAAAATGAGAAACAACAGCAAACTTTGCAGTTTGAATTCCAGGTTTCTAAAACTCAAAGAAGATAAGAGAACTCTAGCCCCAGTCTAATCTTTATAAATAAGAAAACAAGCTTCAAGACATCTGACCAAAGATGACAGAAGTGGTGGCAAATACAACATCACCTGTACCTTGAAGTACTCAAGACAGGATATGACTGCTTCGGTGACACAATAATTGTGGCTACAGTGAATGTCAGACAATGAATAGAAATCTTAAAGTATCCATGGCTCAATTACAAATGTCAACACATTTGATTTCCACCCAAACCTGGGCAAGAAACATTTAATTTCCCCCACTTTACAGAGCAAGCAAGTGATACTTTAAGTGTGGAATGTGGAGCCCAAAGTCCAGACCTGGTATTTCCTAAGAGTTCTGTTGGACTAAGATGCTATCCTCTCTGAATTTACAGCCTCTAATGTTTCAGCAATACCACTCTCCCAGGAAGGAACCTTAGATCGTGTTCTAGTATTCTCATCCGATCTTGCGTGCTCTTTGTGAAATAGAGAATCCCTCAATGCAAAATTCACATTTAACAGTGAACTGATTGTTGATAACAAAAATACAATGAGCACCCAAAGAAATTCTAGAGTCTAGAGTACAAATATACTTAAATACAAGGACTCTTTTACCACGTGCAAATTATGTTCTCCTTCATACTTCCCTCTTACCCTCTACAACTCATGTTTCATTGTCATGCTCATAATCCCACGCAATATTCCACACAAATAGCATTATATCTACAATGAATGGCCCAACCTCTCTGCCACTCAGGGCACAATAATTCTATAATTATGGACTACGGACAAAAATTAAGTTCCCTGGACTTGAAGGTGGATTTAACTTGATCAGAACCTCTTTGTACATCCTATAAGATTCCACTTTACTTTTTGCTAGATTTTAGTGAAATATTCTAAATAGTTATGATCTGACAATGGATATCCTTCTAGGTCACATTTTTAAATGTCAGTCATTTTTATTTTTCCATAAATCTATTTATTTCATCTTAAATTTGTCAAAGAGTAAACAGAGAGATGGCAGTGAATTTAAAAATTGACCTAAATTTATGTTCTGATGAGTTCCTTTTTCCTTTGGAGATGACAAAAGTAATTAAAATTAAAACAGAGTAAAAATTTTACTTTCTCTTCAGCATAAATTCCATCCTTCATCCTCTCCTGGGCCTCTGCACAAAAAATGAGGTCAAATTTTGTAGGTGTTACTTGGTTTTATTTATTCTTGATCTTTTTCCCAAGACTCTAGAAAGGTTTCACTTTTGAATCTTTCATTGAAATTTTCAGAAGCAGTTACATCACTTCTTTTGTCCTGGGAGAACTGGTATCTCCAAAGTATGCCATTCCTGAGGGATTTTATTGTTAAGAAAAAAAAATTAAAATGTTCTAGCTATCTTTAAACTCTGCAAAAAAAAAAAAAATCCACTGGGATCAACTTACTTGTTTTATGCCCTTAAAGAGTAAACCCCCTTTTCCTTCACTTCTTTCCTAGACAAATATATACTTAAACAGTAAGATATTATACAATGATATCACAACTGCTATGTTTTCCCCACGAGAAATATCACAAAATTTCTGCAACTGCTCTAAAAATGTTTGTTACAGCATTGGCTATGAGAATTTCTTTGCCCAGTTCCCTTAAAGCTCTGCTTAACAGAACTTTGAAACCAAAGGAAATGGTTGTAAACAGAGACATTTGCACAAGTTGTAATGTAATAATGCCGAAGAAGAAGTAAAATCAAGCATCGTGATGCTGCTGCTATTTCCAACCTTTACCTTCAAAATCCTTATCATTCAGTCCATGGCTGCTCAATCACCTGACTCTGTTCCAATACCAGTGTTCCTGGGAAGCAGTTCTGTCAATTGTCAGTGGGTCCTCCTCATAAAAAATTCTCCCAGGCCAATTTCTTCACACGTTTTCCCTGCACTCTCTTCTAGTATTTTTCTAGTTTCATGTCTTAAGTTTAAATCTTTTGTCCAGTGAGAATCAATTTTTGTTAATGGTGAAAGGCGAGGGTCCAGTTTCAGTCTTCTACAGGTCACCAGCCAGTTCACCCGGCACCATTTGTTAAATAGGGAGTCTTTCACCCAATCAATGCTTTTGATAGTCTTATCAAAGATCAAATGATGGTAAGTGGCTGGTTATGTTAACAAGTTTGATGTAAGCTTTCCACAATATATATCAAATCAGCACATTGTACCCAATAAATGCATTAATGTACATAATTATGATTTACTAAAAAAAGAAATTCCCTCAACTTAATCATCCTCACAAATACATGTGCACTGTTAAGTGCTACTGGATTTTCATCCATCCTCACCTCCTTTTGCTTCAGTGGAAAAAACAAATGAACACATACACACACACACACACATCATTAGGGAACTGTGAATTAAGACCACACAGCTGTATCATCACCTCGGCCCTGTTAAAATGGCTACTACCAAAAAGATAAAAGATAAGTCATGTCTAGGATGTGGAAAAATGGAATTCTTGCACACTGTTGGTGGGAATATAAATTTGTACAGCCTTAATGGAAAATAGTTTAGGAGTTCCTCAAAAAATTAAAAATGGAATGAACCAGTGACCCAGCAAGCCCACTGCTGGATAGATGCCCAGAGAAAATGGAATTAGTATGCAGGAAGAAAGCCATACTTCCATGTTTATTGTAGCATTATCCATGGTAGCCAAGATGTGAAAACAAAATAAGTGTCCACCAACAAATAAACAGATAAAGAAAATGTAGTAGGTATACAAAATAGAACACTTTTCAGCCATAAAAAGAATAAAATCCCACCATTTGTGAAAACCTAAGATGAACCTGGAGGGAATTATGTTAAGTGAAATAATCCAGGCACAGAAAGAGAAATACCACACATGATTTCACTCATCTGTGGAATGTAAAAAAAGTTGATCTCACAGAAATTGGGAGTAGTTTGGTAGTTTCCAAGGGTCAGAACATTGGTGTGTGTGCGTGTGGGGAGGGGGTTGTGTTCTTAAACAACACGAAGAACATAGATGTGTTCTCACCTCAAAAATAACTGTGTGAGGTCTTACATATGTTAATGAGCCATATTTAAGCATTCTGCAATCTATATATGCTTCAAAACATCATGTTGTACATGATACATACATGCCACCTTAAATGTCAAGTTTAAAAAAGAAATAAAATGGTTTGGGGATTAAAAAAATCAATGCCCTAGCAGTACAAGGCTAAATGCTAATTTTTCTGATTGGGTCTGATTTTGGATATCCAGATGGATGAGTGATTCACGAAATATCATTCTGCCTTATGATGAAAAATTAATTGAATTGTTGCATTTAATGAAAGAAAGCTAGGGCTCAGTCAATCAAAATTGCCATTGCTCTTCAATGCCTTTGTGATAGTTCAACTAATTTTTCTAACACTGGTAGGAAAAAGACGGAGTTGGAATGTGTTGGACATGATAAATATATATCATCTCACCTATCATTTGTATGTGTATGAATGTGTGAAGCACTTTCATTAATTATGAATGGATATTTTTTAAATCTCTCCTATCAAGTTTCTAATTTTTGCCTGGTGTTCCATCATATTTCTTTATTCCTTCTGTTAGTGATGGACAATCAGATTGCAGCCAGCTTTCTACCACCACTAATAATGTGGTAACCAGGCACGAGGAAATATTAACAACTTGCCTATCACAGGCCCTGTGCCATCAAAACAGATGCCAGTCTTAGTAATGGGCAGTTTCCTAGCAAATAGGAATACTAGCAATCTGGGATACTTTGATATTCTAAAAATAGGTGTGTCGCATTGTTATGTAATGGAGAGTTTACGGCTTTGATTATGAAGGACATACTTGTACATTCTCCTAATATTTTGAGCAGTATTTTGAGAAATAAAACTTGATGTGGAAAAAAAAAGATGTTTCATATTAGGGGTGTATACATTGGATACTTTTTCTTCTAACTTGTGATGATTCTACCAATGAGAGAGCCCATTTTATAATTAGTTAATGCTGAATATTTAACTAAATGTTCTATGGAATAAAAATACTCATTTCTCAAGTTTGTCTTTTTCAATTTAAATAGATTTAAAGTTGTTTTTTGTTACATGGATGAATAGCATAGTAGAGAAATCTAGGTTTTTAATATGTCCATCACGTGAAGGATGTACATTGTGCCCAATGGGTAACTTTTCATGTCTCACCCTTTCCCATTCCCTCATCCGAGGCCACAGTGTCTATTAAGTCACTCCGTATGACTATGCACTTCCATCACCTTGCTCCCCCTGAAAAGGGAGACCAGCTTTGATGACTACCACAAAGATGACGTTTCTTCACATTCTGCCAAAGTCATTCTAAACCAAGAAGCAGAATTGTGAATAGGGAGGATGACAGTATGTGCTTTCATTATTCTAGAAATATTGGGTTGGTCATCTGGATTGCTGGACAAAACAAATGGCCCTGTGCCATTTGCCCTCAGGAATGATTTTCCAAACCCTGCCAACTTTCCTAAGAGTAGATCTGATCTTCACTATCAAGGTAGTCAACATTAAGGAAAAACGGTACATGAAACACCAGTTTTTTTCTTTTTTTTGTGAGATACATACGGGGATCAAAAAATGCTTTGTGTTCCATGTTGAAGCGCTTTGATTCTCGAAAGGAAATATGCTTGGCTAAATTTATGAGCTGAAAGACCAAGTGACCTATTTTTGGAACACCAGAGAAAGGACCAACTGTGTCAAACTTGAAAAAATTATAACTGTCAGTGGATCTTGGCTGTTTGGCACATATACTTTAAGCATTGCGCATACAGAATCTGAAATTTCAAGAGAAAATTTCCAACCTCATTTCTCATTATAATAGATTTTAAGGATTTCTAGCCCAAACCCAGATACGGATATAGCATATTAATGCCAAAAACTCTAATTATTGTCTCAACTTGGTAAAGATTTCAAGGACGCCTTGAAAATTATTTTAAAGGGAAAAAAAATCAAACTTCATCAACTCCTACTGTAAGAAAAATGTAGATGATATTTTTCTTTTTTGATGTTCTAGCTAAAAATTCCTTTTGGAAACTCACAAGAAGTATTTCCTACCATTAAACTATACACAACAAGCTCTGAACAGGGATTTTCAAAAATACATTTAATTTTGTTTCCAAAATTAATTTTTATATAATCATGGTAAAACAAAATATTACTCCAGAGAAGTAGAAAGGCTTTCTTTGTCACTTTTCAATGTTCATTGATATACACATGTGGCCATTTTCTTCACTTTAGGCAAACTAAAATACCTGTACAATAGATTTGATAGTTAAGCACACAATTGTATTCTCAGCACAATATTGGACAATATTGTCCATATAACCTAACGTAGAAAAGCTTATGGTAACTTGGTACACTCAATTCTCATTAAATGAAGCTTTTTAAAAGGATTGTTTAGAAATCAATTTTTTTCTAAAATGAGCACTGATAATGTTTTTTCATTGTTATTTGAGACAGACTGTCACCCTGTTGTCCCAAGTCAAAGTACTATGGCGTTACAGCTCACAGCAACCTCAAAGTCATGGGCTTCAGCGATCCTCCCGCATCAGCCTCCCAAGTAGCTAGGATTTCAGGCATATGACACGAAGCCTGGCTAATTCTTCTACTTTTAGTAGAGCTGTGTCTTGCTCTTCCTCAGGCTGGTCTCCAACTCCTGAGCTCCAGCTGTCTACCCATCTCAGCCTCCTAGAGTGCTAGGATTACAGGAGTGAGCCAATTCACCCAGCCCACTGAAAACATTTTTATCTGCCACTTAAAAACTGTACAAATGTCATGCATCAAAGCCACCAGCGTTCTGATCTACACCATTTCTTTCATGAGTTTTGTCTTCCTACACTCCCTCAATGGAAGATTTATTCCAAGACTTGGCTCTTGGTCATTTTCTTCTTTTTAGGTGACACTCAGAAAACTGATTGCTCACGGTTTGAACTATGATCTCTGAGCACAGAACTTCCAGATATGTTTTTCTTGACTTTTAACCAAATCCTTGTTATTACGCGTTTCCACATTTCCTCCTCTCAAGTCATTCATTTGATAAGTATGTGGTACTTACTGCAAACACAGCCTGCCACAGCCACCAAGGACACAGCAAATCACCAAGCAGGCGGTTGTGCTATCTTAGGAACCGCCTGCCGGATGACCTCTTTAGATCTCTGCCCCACACCTTGCAACCAACACTCATTGTTTCCATCTCATAACTTTTCCATTTCTACTAGCTCTCTTTATTCATTAATGTCTTCATCAAAACTACAATCACTCTCCTATTCATCTTATGTATAACAATGGTATTAAATCAAATGGTGGGAAGAAGAGAGGACCTTTTACTCTCTCCTCCACACCTACTTGTTCTTTATTTCATATCTGTTCATTCCTATCATCCTCTAAGTGACCACTCCCTCCTCGTCCATTCAAATTTTTTGCTCCCAATCCATCCTCTACACAGCTGTTACGTTTATTTTAGAATATTGTCTATATAAATCACATCCTGGTTTCAAATTCAATATAGAAAACTTTCAGTGATTTATCATCTATGGAATAAAATCTAAACCTGTCATTCTACCATTCCAGACAAACCATAAACTCTAAGATACCTTCCGACTTAATATTCCATGACTCTCTGCTATATATTTTCTGGCTACAGCCAGACCATTCTTCTCAAAACATACTTGAATATTTCCACCTCTATGAGCAGTACCTCCTGGAAAGCCTCCTATAGCTAGCCAGGTTTCACCCAATTAAAGATACACCTGCCATTCTACCCCCTCCTGGATTTTTCCTTAACTCTTCTAATATTCAGTTCTCTCAGAAAACATGAACTATTTTGTTTATCTTGGCACTCATTGCATTTTGATGACTTAGCTTTTTAAAAATGAGTATATTTTATCTCCGAAACCAAATTCAATTTCCTTAAGGTAGGGCCTTTGTTTCTTTACTTACTTTCTCTAACAGCTCCCAATGTTGGGATTTTATTTGTCTAAAGGTTTACATTGCAGAATGGTGTGAAGTTGTGCCCCAGTCTAACTGCATCCCCTAAAAGTTGTATGCAAAGTGTTTTGTAAGGTGTTCAGCTTTTTATGAAGAGCACATGTGTGTCCCCATGGCAGGTGTATCTTAAATTTAATGGGTCCCCTGCATGACAGTTTTCCTTCTGTTTATATTAGATCTCAAATCAAAGAACACGCAGTGCCTTCCCACATATCATTTCCAATGACCTAAGCAGTGGGGTTTTTGTGTCAGTTATAGAAAATTAGACAATATTTTAATGGACAGGAAAATTGGTAAGAATTGCATTTTGATTTTATGCTCACTTTGTGAACTAAACTTAGACATTTGATTCTATGAACTAAATTAGTATGTGGAAAGCCCTGTGAAGGACTGGCTATCCAAACAAGATTATAAACTTTGCGGCGTAGCTCAGTGGGTGGGGCACCAGCCACATACACCAAGGCTGATGGGTTCGAACCCAGACCAGGCCTGCTAAAAACAACAATGACAACCTCAATCAAAAAATAGCCGGGTGTTATGGCAGGCACCTGTCTCAGCTCCTTGGGAGGCTGAGGCAAGAGAATCGCTTAAGCCCAAGAGTTTGAGGTTGTAAACATCATTTGCTCTCTGCACAAAGGAGTGATGGAAAGAATTATAGATTGAGGAAAAATCTCCAATGCATCTACTGGGGCAAATGATACCAACATGGTCCGTTCTGACTCCATTACTGTTTAGCATCTACTTTTTGAGAGTGTTCTGCATTTTCTCCAAAGGTTGGAGATGAGCAGAGTGGTCCTCAGATGAAAACGCGCTCAATCTGCAGCATTTTGATAGCAGAGTGCTGATGGACGTTATTCAAGGATTCGGATATGCCAGGAACTGCACCTTTGTGGCTCCCAGTGGGAATGAAGCTAATGGTTATTAGGCTGATTTGTGAGGCCACAGTTCAGTTTCGTTCAACTGACAGCACCAGGAAAAAAAACAGAGGTCCTCATCCAGTACCTCCCATTAATGTGTTTACAATTCCTGTCATTCTGCTAAGCAGCTTGCGCCTAAAAGTCACAGATAATTCTATGGCCTGTGCAGTCTCATCTCTCCACCTCCATCCTTCCAAGGAAAATAGGTATCCACTTGAATGAGTAATGCTTTGGAATGGACGCCAAAGGAATTGTGAAAAGATCATGGTGTTAAAGAAGAGAAATTCGGGCTATACTAGAACAAAGATAATTCCCTAAGATATGAGTATCCATCAGTTTTTCATTTAAAAAGAATGGGAATCTTTATCAGAAGTTTATTTTTAACAGCTTTATTGAGATATAAAGTATATTGCATAAATTCATCCACTGTAAGTACACAATTTCATGATTTTTAGCAAACCTATAGAGCGACTCTGTACCCATGACTATGATACTGTTTTTAGAACAGTGCCATTACCTCCAAAAGTCCCCTTGAGCCCTCATTTTTAGTTAATCCTTATTCCTATCCAGCAGCCATTGATCTTCCTTTCTGTCTTGATAAATTTGGGTTTTTTTGATATTTCATATACACGTAATTATACAATACATAGTCTAATACATCATTAAGCAAAATGTTTGGGGTTCAATTATGTTGTAGCATGATTTGGTAGTTCACTCCATTTTATTGCTGGGTTGTATTCCATTATACATTTATCCATTCAACAGATAATGGTCATTTGAATTATTCCCAGTTTTTGGTTATGAGGAAAAATGCTGCTATGAACATTCATATATATCTCTTATCTTTATATGACTATAATTTTCATCCAAAATAAAAGTGATCTCCCCCGATCCAAAATTAGTTCTTTTTCCTAAATGTCACAGTTCTAAACTTTGTTGGAGTGGTAAAAACTTGCAGAAAATAGCCACACCAGCAAAATTTTTAAAGAATAAAAAATCTGACCTGATTTATTTCAATCTGCTGAATCTTTACCTGACTGTTTCTCAACTTTGTTCTGAGTCCAGGTGAGTGTATACAAAGAAACAACACAGGTCAAATCAAAATGCTAGAAAAGGCAGCCTTTATCAAGGGTTATGTCCTTTTTTTCTTCCAGGTGTACAATAGCCTGAAGAACACAATAAAAACTTCTCCGGCATTGATGTTCAATGCCATGGATTTCTTGAGGCAAAAAGAACAACAAATTCTCTACGAAGACTTGATTTTCCATTTGTTTATTCAAAAAAGTGCTCACTACATATGTTTGATCTCAAAACAGAAAACTTTTGCTACTAATTACTGGTTATGGGAATAATTTCACAGCATGTAGATCTATCCCTATTATGGACTAAATGTTATGTCCTATCCAAATTTATATGTTGAAGCCCTAGCTTTCAGTGTAATGATATTAGGAGATGGGACTTTGGGGGAGGTAAATAGGTTTAGATGAGGTCAGGAGGGTGGGGTCTTCATGATGGGGTTAGTGCCCTTGTAAAAAGAGACCAAAGAGCTATTACTCCCTCTCTTCCTTATGAGAATACGGTAAGAAGGCAGATGTCTGCAAGCCAGGAAGAAAGTCTTCACCACATATCCCCTGACAGCCCTCACACCCTGATCACAGACTTCCAGCATCCAGACGGTGAGTCTGTTGTTTTGTAAGCCACCCAGTCTATAGTATTTTGTCACCTCAAACTGACAAAGACAACTCCTTTCAATGATCTTCACCCTACTCTAAAAAACCTCTTGCTTTCTCAAGATAAAACCAAACAAAATTATGGAAATTAAAATAAATATTATTCTTTTTTTTGTAGTGGAAATTTCCACCTTAAAAATGTATGAAATTTAAAAAGAACCAAGCAATGTATTTCACTTATTTTTGATATTTTGTGAATTATTTTTCAGAGGCTCTTCTTTTGTAATAATAAATATGGTACTGTACAGGCCGTCACATGAAAGAATGATTTCAACCTGCCTCCGTGCCAACTTTTTTAATGAGGCACACATCCCCAAAATTACAAGTGCTGGGGAAATGTGGTTTTCTTTACAAAATGTGCTCAGGATGATCTTCGAGGGGCATAGGTGCATTGAGGTGCCCCCCACAATGCACATAAGAATTCTAATACAGGTCACCCCAACTGAGATCTTTGAGATCTGCCCTTTATTCAGTTTTCAGAAGGTGTATGAGGGAGGAATATACAATCAGAACATGCCACTTGGGACACTCATGACCCTAAACTGTGCTAAGCATTGAAAAACAGCAACAATAATAATGACTTTGCATGTAACAAAAGAGAGAAGCATGTCAAAAATTCTGCATAACCCCCAAAAAGGATATAGAATATTATCAACAGAATATGTCCCTGGAACAATCAGTGAATGACTTGAGACCATGGAAGAACCTCTTATAAAGGCCTATGGTCAGGATACTGGACAGTTTCAGACATAAGACAGTTACCTTTCAAAAGAGTCATTATAATTACAAAGGACCAATGTCTATCTGGTCTTAAAGAATATCTGTTATCTATTAGAAGGATGGGGCTTTAAAACAGTTAAATTGTACTTCCTTTACCACATTTGGGGTTGTCAGAAAAAAATGAATGGCCTTCTTTTTATGCTCAGCTGATATAGCAGCAACAGGTGTTTAAGGCTTAATGATAGTGAGGTGGCCATAGGATTTTACTTAGAAGTATCCCATATTTGGAAATGTCAGTATGGTGCTCAGAAGATCTATACAATGTAGTTCATCCACATAGAACACCAAATGAAGCCAAGACAGTGTATAAACCAGGAAAAGGACAATCTGCTGACTGAGCAGAAAGCTAGGCAAAAACTCTCTTAAATGTTCACATATAAAAACATGCAGAGGAAGAGGAGGCTGTGAAGGATGGTAGGCTGTCAATCTTTCCTTCAAGCCAAAAGAAATGAGGGCACAGAACAAATGGACAAGGAGGGGGTGATTACCAGAGCTAAATGCTGCAGAGAGCTCATATAGAGAAAAATACTAGAAAGCACCCATTTGATTTAATAGTCAAGAGGTCATTAGCAATCTTAACCAGACCACAGTGGGCCGAGAAGTGGGGAGAACAAGAGGATACAACAATTGGGGACTATTCTTTCAAGATGTTTGGCTCCAAGAAGAGGGAAAGATACATTAATGAGGGAGAAAGAGAGGATATGAAGGTAAATAAACTCACATAGATATTTATTTTTTTAAGGTAACTTAATAAACTAATAGAAATTTAGGTACAAATAAGAAAGAAATAGAGGAGGAAACATAGATACAGGAACAGGCATCTAATTAACAAATGTCAGACATTAGAGCTGTGAGTTTAAGGACTAGTGATCCATTCCAGTATGTCTTCATTGTAGACAGGGGGATCCCAGCATGTCTAACAAGATATAACAGCTTCCCTCTAATGAAACAGGTTTCCCATAATTCTCAAGACCCTCTCATCCCAGTTCACGGTGTCAATTTCTACCAGCCCTTCAATTTGCCCACCTTGGACCCTTGGCTCTGCCTCAACATCTATCTTTGTCATATTGCCAGGGTAAGGTTGCTAGATAAAATGCAAGCTGCCTACTTAAATTTGAATTTTCAACAAAGAGTAAGATTTTGTTTGATATAAAGGTGTCCCATTCAATATTTGGAAGAGTTCACACCCCTAAGTCACCACTACCTAAGCCCCAGATCAAGAAATATGCTCTGCCGGTGTAGGAGTCTTCAAATATCTCATAAATCCTAAATCACATAGATTTGTCTTAGCAACGTGTTTCAAGATTTTTTTTTTCCTCCCTAGGAGATTTCCTTTCTTAGTCATGTGTGGTTTAAGTATCGAAACTTTATATCATTCTATAAGCAAACACTAACCAATAGAAAATAGAGTCAACAGAGATGAGAGGGAAGAGAGGAAACTGCTTCAGAATTTCATTTTTTCACAGATAATCCACACAGGAGGTAAGGAGAGATAATTACATTTAATCCCTGCTGGTTGGATAATACATAAGGGGCAGTTTAGGCATGAAAATCTGAGTTTGAATCCTTCTCATTTTGTCATGGGGGACAGCAATTTCTGGCACTCAGAGCTGCTGACCCAGCATGATGTCTTCAATAACAAATATAATAAAATAAGGACTCAGTTAATTTATGCAGTCCTGCTCCAGTCTATTAACCCAAATCTATACCAAGTGCATACGGGAAAGAATGAGAGAAGTTCCATAGTGTTTAGATTTTAAGAAAAAAATGAAAAACACATTATGCCCCAAGTATTTTTCCCCTTCATTTAAAAGTTAAATTGTGTATTTCAAGATAAAATTTAAGCCATGTGTCTTACTACTTCCCACTAACAGCAAAGTGTTCTGAAAGAGCTCACTGTCATATCAAGGACTTCCAGAATGTCATTTTTATTACAAATGAGAAAACTATATTTTTCCTAAACACCAAAGAACAGTAAATCTCAGAACTATATGTATCTGGCTCTAACTTGCATCTTACAAAAATATAATAATAATCTAATCTCAGTTGACAGATTTGTATTCATTCTGAAGATACCCATCATCTGATCAATGCCATCAGAAGCTTTAACACCTATCCCAAATCTGCTATTGTCCAGGCACAAGGCTATGCATTTTACAAACATTAGTTTTCATTTCAGTTACCATAGTAGGGATATGGTATCGACCTATTTAATAGAAAAAGACACAGAAGTCCCAAGACACTAAGTCACATGTGAAGCACGAGTTTTGCCTAACCCAAAGGGTCTTTTCATTTGCCCAGATGGTTGGGTGTTCCCTTATATTCAAGAGAAAGCTAAATCATTTCTATTTTCTACAAGCTGAAAATCTTAAGAAAAGACATAGAAAAAAATACAATGACAAAGCCGACCAACCCACATTCAACACAGTAGAGAGCAATACGCTAACACAGTACATGCACAGATCTAAAACAAATCAACATGTTTTTTGTTTTGTTTGTTTGTTTTAAGACAGAGTCTCACTCTGTCACCCTGGGTAAAGTGCCGTGGCATCATACCTCACAGCAACGTCAAACTCTTGGGCTCAAGCGATCCTCTTACCTCAACCCCCTCACTAGCTGAGACTACAGGCATCTGCCACAATGTCTAGCTAGTTTTTCTATTTCAAGTGGAGACAGGGTCTCACTCTTGCTCAGGCTGGTCTCCAACTCCTTACCCCTAGCAATCCACCCATCTTGGCCTCCCAGAAGGCTAGAACTATAGGCGTGAGCCACTGCACCAGGCAAAAAAATCAGCATTTTTTCCAAATTCTCTTCATTAAGATGATATATAATACATCCTATCTTTATTACACAAAGCTTTTTTTGAGGAGAAGGAATTATATACACTTTACAATTTTTAGACTGCGAAGATATAAGAAAAAAAGAACATTGTAAAAGTGTATGCATTACCTAGAACCAACAGAGAGAAATAAATGAAAACACGGGTTCTAGATTCAGAAATCTGGAGTTCCAAACCAAATTCTGCTACTTACTTGCCATTCAATTTTGGCCCTGCAAGTTAACTACTCTGTACTTTGGTGTCCTCATCTGTAATGTGGACATCATTATACCTATCTTATAGAAATGTTACAATAATTAAATAAGAGTATATTTAGAAAATACGTGGCCTAGTTCCTGGGACATAATAAGCATCCTGTAGCTGGTTGTGGTTGTAGCTAAATAATTAAGTAGAAAACTTTGGCAGCCATAGAAGAGACTTGGAAGCCAAAGAGGCAACATTTTAAAATAATTATAGGCCATGAACAGGAAAAGGAGAGACCTAGCTCATAGCTTGGCAGTGCTGGGAAGAAGAGAGAAGAAAGGTAACTGGCCCAATTGACACCTAAAGCACAAAAGGGCTTAGCAACAAGCTTGCTAGATATAATAAAAGAAGACAAGCTATTGACATTTTTGTGTGTGATCTTCCATCTTACCTAGATAAAAAAATAAAGCAGCAAAGAGATTATTTTCATTGGATTAGGAGAAATTAAAAAATAGGAGTTTCAGAATCTATGTGATTTAGTCATGAAATTAAAAATCAAGGAGCTTCATAATCTATGTGGTTTAGTGGCATATGCCTTTAGCCTAAAAGTAACTATCTTATTGCTAATGAGAATCATACATTGAAACCCTAAGTAGGTCAAAATTATAATCGATTACTATTATTTTTCATTTGTTTAATAATGATGGAAATCTGCCTTTGAGAAAAAAAAACCCTACATATATCTACTTTAAGTTATTTTTGTGTTTTCTTAGACAAAGAGCCAGCCAACTATCGCTTATAACCAAATATGGCCAACTGTCTGGTTTTATAAATAAAGTTTTACTGGAACTCAGCCTCGTCCACATTTCTACATACTGCTTATGGCTACTTTTGTGTCAGGATGACAGAGCTGAGTATTTGCAATGGAGAATGTATAATTCAGAAAGCCTAAAATATAGCCCTTCACACCAAAAGTAAGCCAACCCCTTCCTTAGAGGGATGAGATATTTTATATCAGTCTGCTTGGGTTGCCATAATAAAATACCATAGACTCATTATCTTCCAAGACATTTGTTTTCTCTGGAGGCTCTCAGAAGTACAAGGTCAAGATGGCAGCATGGTTGGTTTCTGGTAAGGCCTCTCTTCTTGGCTTGTCAGTGGGGTGAGGGGGGTCAACTTTCTGTGTGTGCATCATGCAACAGAGGTGGGGTCCCCCTCTAGTGTCTTTTCTTGTAAGGACACTAATTCTATCATATCAGGGCCTCACCCTTATGGCTTTGTTTAGTCTTAATTATCTCTTGAGAGGCCTGGTATCTAAATACAGTCACATTAGGGGTTAGGGATTGAACATAAGAATTTGAGGAGGACATAATTCAGTCCATAGCATATTTAAACAACTCCAAACTCTGATTTAGTCTTAAATATACATGGTCTGTCATTCCCAGGACAATTTTCAATATGCCTTTCTAAACCCATCTGGAGAATAAGTTGACAAGAAAGAAACCTTCCCTGTTGACTATGAATAAAGAGACTGTCCAGAAACCTTACCACAAATGTTACCCATCGCAAAGCATTTGAGCTTGGAGAAAAAGAGAGATGAAATGTCTTCTGGAAGGCAGAACAAATTTCTATACTGCAAAACCGAAACATACCCATTAATCCACCCTCCAAATGGTAGTTTCCATCATGTGGATGCCCTTTTATCTTCCTGAGGAAACAGCAGTAAAAGTACTTGGGTATAATCTGCAATCAAGTGGGGTTCAAAGATTCAAGTAAGCATTGATGGGTCAGAGTCAAGTGGTTGGACCTCATCATTCTTGTGCTATTTATAAAAGGGGTATAACTTTATTTCTCCAACAACCACAGAGTATTTTAAGAGACACTACCTCATTCATCTTCTGAGTGTCCTTTGAAGTAAAGTGTTCCACATTTTATTTCTATTCTATAAATGAGAAAACTAGGGCAGAGAGCAGTTATTTCCCTCTCCCCGGAATAAATCAATCACTAAAAAACCCAAAGATATAATAATTTTAACTGCATTGTTCTCTATGCATCCAACCACAAATTAGAACATTAAATACCTCTCTGTAAATAAAAAGGGTCTTATTCACACTGGGTGAGATATCACTCACACTATGATCATGGTATTTCCTCCATGCTAATACGGTGGATGACTTCATCACTTTGTTGCTTTCAAAGACTCCCTTCTCAAGGATAACTAGAGAAATAAGAACAACAATAGGAAAGAAATTTTCAACCAAACTAGGTTATGACCAAAACTAGAATTGTATTGAGGGAGACCCTAGCACCATACTGTCTCAAGACATAAAAACAGGCTCTAGGACCATCTAGTGAGCGACCAAAGTAACCCGTGGATTATTAAGAGGGTTGTCACCCAAGGGGTTCCTTTCTTCAAGAGGTTCCTTTCTTCAAGAGGTTTTAATTATTTCCACATTAAAGTTTCCTTGGGCCCAGTTCTACTCCTGAACAAGCAAGTGTATCTTTATTAAAGTCACTGTGGAATTACCTCAGGGGCTGGGCTTCAGTTACCTGTTGTATTTTCTTTTCCAAAGACATAAAGTAAAAATGACCAGAGCTTAGATGCAGTTGAGATACGAGTTTAAATTTATGCCACCACCAGCTCTGTGGTTTTTTACAACTTTCCCAGTCTCTACAAAGTCTCCATTTAGTCATTTCACAGGTTCTTGTGACGATTAAAGATATGAAAGAAATTTACATTTCTTTATACAATGACTGTCAACAAATATTCATTTTCTTTCTCCTAAAAGATTCCCATGATTTTTTCACAGAGCACGGTACTCGTTTGCTACGGCTGCCATAACAAAGTACCATAGACTGGAGGCTAGAAGTCTAAGGTCAGGGTGTTAGGAGGGTTGGTGCCTTCTGAGAGATGGAGAGAAAGATCTTTTCCAGGCCTGTCCCCTGGGCTTGTAAATGGCCATCTTCTCCCTTTGTCTCTTAGCATCAATCTCCCTCTGTGCCCACATCCAAATTTCCTTTCCTTATAAGTGCCGCAGTCAGATTTAATTAGGGCCTACCCTAATAACTTCATTTTAATTTAATTACCTCTTTAAAGACCTTATCTCTAAATACAGTTACCTTCTAAGCCAATGAGGGTTAAGACTTTTACATATAAATATTGTGGGTCTGGAGAAGACACAACTTAGCTCTTTTTTTTTTTTTTTATCTTGAGACAGAGTCTCACTATGTCACCCTTGGTAGAGTGCAGGGTTGTCACAGCTCACAGCAACCACAAACTCCTGGACTCAAGTGATTCTCTTGCCTCAGCCTCCCAAGTAGCTATGACTACAGGTGCCTGCCACAATGCCCAGCTATTTTTTTTTTTGTAGTTGTCATTGTTGTTTAGCTGGCCCAGGCCGAGTTTGAACCTGCCAGCCCTGGTGTATGCGGCCAGTGCCCTAACCACTGAGCACAGGCACCAAGCCACCATTTATTTTTATTTAAAAGTCAAACTGTGCCATCTTTTTTCTCCAGGATCACAGGTTTCTGAGATAAAAGGGATTCTACAACTATAACAGCATACTGTTAATTATAGCAAGCCCTTGAGTACCCCAGGCAAATCAGAAGGTGGAATCAATACCTTTGCCCTCTCCTCTAAATGGACTGACTTGACTATTCCTGAGTTATTATGCTACTCGCCAGGGCTAAACCAACTTTGGGAAACTTCATTTCACTGTTTAGCTGACTCAGGAAGGGCTTTTTGTAACTTCTAGCTAATCTATAGCACAATTCAAAATCTTTAGCTGCTAAAAAACTGTACCATCCAGTTTTTATTCTTTAAAAATGTGTCTGCCAGCATTTTCAAAATGTATTTCGTGAGGTGAACATATGTTGATATAAGTGTAGTGAAGATTGTTCACCTCGTTGCTCTCCTATTAAGCAGATTTCCCTTTTACAATCTCCCTTGCAGGCAGCCTCTGCACGTCAGATTTAGAGAGAACAGAATTGCAACGCTCTCCCTGCCTGCTGTCCTGTGACTTCATCACAGTCCTTCCCTCTCAATCTCCCCACTGCAGCTCTTTGCATGGCTGCCTTTAGTCTTTCTCTCTGCCTGGGTCAAAATTTAAATCTCATAAGAAGAAAACACAAGTAGGAGCTTCAGAATTCTGAGCGCTGGCACTCTCTGGTTATCATTACCATCACTACCCTGCTTTATACTTTGGATGACTCTCTGAATTTACTTCATCAAAAGAAAACACCCCAGCACAATGGTAGCAATATCAAACTATTCTCAGTTCTGGAAATCTAAATGAAAGTGAGCCTGAAAGGTCAGTTGGAATTTTTCTAGTTGAATTGTATATCATATTCAATTTCAAAGCTCGTTTGTTATATATTTACCTCCTCAGCGTCTCATCCTAGATTTAAAATGCTTGTGTTGAGCTGCCATGAGCATTTATGTACAATGGGCCCACCTAATAACCTATTAGGTGCCGAGTTTTATCTGCATCTTCGAGACATCATTCAATCCTCAGTTATTGTCTAGCCCACTCCATTAGTTCTCTCCTATTTCTTCCACCAGACAGCCGACATATTGTCATTATACAAAACTTACTGCTTTTATACCCATCACCTCAATCTTGGTTCCTAATGTTCAATGAAGGAACTGGGGCTAGGTCTCTCAGGGGAGCATTTTGTTGTGTCAGAAAGTAAGAAAGTGCGAAATTAAAAAAAAAAATTGCGTAAAAGGAACAATCAGAAAGAGCCGCAATGGCCAAAGCTGGGGCAATTAATAGAAACAACAAAATAAATAGAATAGAATTAGATATAACACAAAGTATAAAATGAATATACAAAATAATGTGCGTAAATATATATATGTCTTTCCACGAGTGAGACTGTATCTCAAAAAGAAAGCAAAACAAAGCAAAATACAAATTAAAACTGTATATATAAATGTCTATATATGTATGTATATATACACACATACACATATATAATTTTCAGGGGTGGGGGTAGTGATACAGTCAGACAAAGTAGAATTGGCCATGAGTTGCAATTGCAAAATATATGGGATCATTACTCTACTTTCTCTGTTTATTTTAATAAGTTTAAAAGTTTTTTCAATAAAAGAAACTGATGCATGGGATTGCTCATAGTTTAAGTTGCCAAGTAAAGACTTTTTTTATTAAATCATAAACACATAGATCATGTATACATGAATGCATTTATGTGGTACTGATTTCATAGAATTAGGAATGCTTACATCACACTGATTAATATATAACTCATCTCGTTTACTTAGTTACTGTGTTAAGACATTTATACTCTATACTAATAGACTTTTTTTTGTTTGTTTTTTATTAAATCATAGCTGTGTACATTAGTGCAATCAAGGAGTACAATGTGCTGGCTAATAGACATTTTTAAAAAACTACCATCTATTATCATTTTGTTAAAGGATGGTCTGCACCAAATAATAGAAGCAATGCCATTTTTATATAAAGATTTCTTTAATTGAGGATAATACTAGCTTTATGCAAAACTTATTACCTTGTCATTATTTAATACAACTTATTACCTTGTATTATTCTCTTGGTCCTGGACCAGTACTGATCCCTTCCTGGGAAGCTCTAAACCAGAATATAATTCTGAGGAATTAGAATCACATAAGCTCAGATGTACAATTCACCCTCCTTTTTGATAAACACAAAGATTAATAGCAAAGGTGGGAGGCTCTCCATGTTCTCAGGTGAAATGTTATGATGGTAAAATTTCTTTCAATAAACCAGAAACAATTAGACTGTAAAGCTCCACCTTTATTCACAACATAGTCAATTTTTCACGAAAAACTCCTAATGATACAATAGATCAAAATAACTATGAGACAGGAGCAGAACAAAGCTACTGCTATCTCCTGTGGGGTTGTTTTAGTTTTTTAATTGAAATTATGCATGGGTTTGAATCCATTGGAATAAACTTTAATTCTATATCTCTAATTTATGTTTTTAATTAATAAATAGTACTATAGAAAAGATGAAATTCTACAGTAGAGATCCTTCATTAACAAGATCCAATGTACTAGAACCGTTTGTGCTAGAAACCTCCATGGTGTGATGGTGTTGGTTTTATGAACATTTTGAGAGAGAGAGAAAAAAAAACAGACATAAAGCTGACAAATCAAATAAAAAAAAGAAATTGGAATTTTCTCTTTTTTTTTCTTTGACTTCCTAATGATCATTAGCCTGAAAGTAAGTTGGTATCTCCACTGACAATAAATTTTAGCCCCTTTTTCCAAGAAAAGTAAGGAGAAGATTCATAAATTCTGCAAAAGTAAAGTTGAACATTTTCTGGTACATGACATTTATAGTCAAGAATTAAATAGGCATTAAATCAATACAACTTTGAATTAACTCTAAACTTCTTCATATCATTAGCATTTAACATTAGTTATACATCTATATTCTGGGCTACAGTATTGCCTTTTTGGAATATCAAGTCTCATAATGTTTTTTTTTTATCTCTGTATTTATTTTTTATTTTTTGGGATTCATTGAGGGTATAAAGAATTATACCCTCAATTATACACTGATTGCATTTGTTAGATAAAGTCCCTCTAATAATTATGTCCTGCCCCTAAGAGGTATGCCATAAACAGTGACCCCCCCATCCCCCTCTCTCCTCACCTTTCCCCGCTCCCTCATTGCCCTACTCCCCCCTTGTATTAGCTCACCTACCCCCTTCATATTAGAATAGAGTACATTGGATACTTACTTCACCATTCTTTTTTTTTTTTTTTTTTTTTTAATAATTTTATTGAATCATAATTATGTACATTGGTGCAATCACAGGGCACGATTCATATACATTCAAAAATATTTTGATCATACTGTTACAGATATCCTTCATGGCATTTCCTTGA
>CAUYON010193931.1:0-12224 GCA_963573935.1 Arctocebus calabarensis | reverse complement strand
ATTCCTGGGCTCAAGCGAGTCTCTTGCCTCTGCCTCCCAAGTAGCCCAGGTGCCCGCCACAACGCCCAACCATTTTTTTTTTTGGTTGCAGCTGTCGTCGTTTGGCGGGCCCGGGCTGGATTTGAACTCACCAGCTCAGGTGTATGTGGCTGGCGCCTTAGCCCATTGAGCCACAGGTGCCAAACCTAGTTGTTCTATTTTATTTTTAGTAGAAATAGGGGTCTCACTTTGCCAAGGCTGGTCTTAAACTCCTGAGCTCAAGGGATCCCTCATGTCTTGGCCAGCCAGAGGGCTAGGATTACAGGTGTGAGCCACCACACCTGGCCTTATGTACCATATTCCAGAGTAAAATATCTCTAGAGCAGTGGTTCTCTATCTGTGGGTCGCGACCCCTTTGGACTATTAAAGGTTCGCAGCATTAGGAAGGTTGAAAACCACTGTAGAGGGATACATAAGTGCTGGGTGTGGTGGCTTGTGCCTACAGTAATAGTACTTTGGGAGTCTGAGGCTAGAGGATTGCTTGAGACCACAAGTTTTGAGACCAGACTGGGCAACATAGCAAAAATCCCAAGATCTCTGTCTCTACCGACTTTTATTTATATATATATACATATATATATATATTTATTTTTTTCAAAGACAGTCTCACTTTGTCACCCTTGGTAGAGTGCTGTGGCGTCACAGCTCACAGCAACCTCCAGCTCTTGGGCTTAGGCAATTCTCTTGCCTCAGCTTCCCAAGTAGCTGGGACTACAGGTGCCCACCACAATGCCCAGCTATTTTTTTTGTTGCAGTTCAGCCGGGGCCGGCTTTGAACCCACCACCCTTGGTATAGGGTCCGGCACCCTACTCACTGAGCCAAAGGCGCCGCCCCCTATTTTATTTTATGTTTATTATTATTATTTTGAGACAGTGTCTCAAGCTGTTGCGCTGGTAGAGTGCAATGGCGTCATAGCTTACAGCACCTCCAACTCCGGCTCAAGCAATCCTCTTGCCCCAGTATTTTTAGTAGAGATAAGAGTACTCGCTTTTTGCTTAGGGTGGTCTTGAACCCATGAGCTCAAGCTATCCACCCGCCTCGACCTCACAGAGTGCAGTGATTACAGGCATGAGCCACCGTGCCCAGTCTCTACAGAGTATTTTAGATGCCAAGTAGGGCCAGGTGTGGTGGCTCATGCCTGTAACTCCAGCACTCTGAGAGGCTGAGGCAGGCAGATTGCTTGAGCTTAGGTGTTCAAGACCAACCTGAGCAAGAGTGATACTCATCTCTTAAAAAAGAATAGCCAGGGTGGCACCTGTGGCTCAAGGAGTAGGGCGCCGGCCCCATATACCAGAGGTGGTGGGTTCAAACCCAGCCCTGGCCAAAAACTGCAAAAAAAAAAAAAAAAAGGCTTGGTGCCTGTGGCTTAACGGGCTAAGGCACCAGCCACGTACACCTGAGCTGGCAGGTTCGAATCCAGCCCAGGCCCGCCAAACAACAATGACGGCTGCAACCAAAAAATAGCTGGGCATTGTAGCAGGCACCTGTAGTCCCTGCTACTTGGGAGGCAGAGGCAGGAGAATCGCTAGAGCCCAGGAATTGGAGGTTGCTGTGAGCTGTGATACCACAGCACTCTATCCAGGGTGACAGCTTGAGGCTCTGTCTCAAAGGAAAAGAAAAAAAAAAAAAAAAGCCGGGGGTTGTGGTCCCAGCTACTTGAGAAGAAGGCAAGAGGATCTCTTGAGCTCAAGAGTTTGAAGTTGCTGTGAACTGTGATGCCGTGGCACCTTACCAAGGGCAACCAAGTGAGGCTCTGTCTCTCAAATAAATAAATATTAGTTGGACATGGTTGTGCACACCTACTCTCCTACTCAGGAGGCTTAGACAGGAGTTTGAGGCTACAATGAGCTATGATGGTGTCACTGCACTCTAGCCTGGGAGGCAGAGTAGAAACTGTTTCTTTAAAAGAAATAAAAGGGCCGGGTGCCTGAGCTCACAGATTCAAGACCAGCCTGAGCAAGAGTGAGACCCTCATCTCTAAAAATAGCTCGGTGTTGTGGCGATCACCTGTATTCCCAGCTACGATGCCATGGCACTCTACCAAGGGCAACAAAATGAGTCTGTCTCAAAAAATAAAAGGGTGGTGCCTGTGGCTCAGTGAGTAGGGCGCTAGCCCCATATACTAAGGGTGACAGGTTCAAACCCGGCCCTGGCCAAATTGCAATAAAAAAATAGCCGGGCGTTATGGCGGGCGCCTGTGGTCCTAGCTACTTGGGAGGCTGAGGCAAGAGAATCGCCTAAGCCCAGGAGTCTGGAGGTTGCTGTGAGCTCTGTGACGCCATAATACTCCACCGAGGGCAATAAAGTGAGACTCTGTCTCTACAAAAAAAGAAAAAAATAGCCAGGCGTTGTGGTGGGCACCTGTGGTCCCAGCTACTTGGGAGCCTGAGGCAAGAGAATTGCCTAAAGTAAGTCCAAGAGCTGGAGGTTACTGTGAGCTGTGACGCTACAGCACTCTACCAAGGGTGACAAAGTGAGACTCTTTCTCGACAAAAAAAAAAAAAAAAGTGAAGTCTTGGCTCGGCACCTATGGCTCAAGAGGCTAAGGCACCAGCCACATACACCTGAGCCCGCCAAACAATGATGGCTGCAACAAAAAATAGCCCAGTGTTGTGGTGGGCTAGGCAGAGGCAGGAGAATCGCTTGAGCCCAGGAGTTGGAGGTTGCTGTGAGCTGTGATGTCACAGCACTCTACCCAGGGCAATAGCTTGAGGCTCTGTCTCAAAAATAAAATAAAATAATAAAAGTCTTCTGAGTCCAGAACACACATACCTTGGTGTTCAATAAATATTAGATTGACAAAAAGAACTTTCAGGTGCACTATCATGGAATTCCTTCAGATTCCCTGGACCTTCCCACCACAGTTGCATGATTGGGACCCCATTTGTATCTTGCCCACTGTAACTGCTCAGAGGGACCAGTGGGTAGCAGAGGCTGAGCATGTCCTCATCTGGTCTGTGTGTCTTGCCAGCTCAGTGAGGGATGGTACACTCCCAGCCTTTCTGACTCCGTCCTGACTCAGGCTGGTATCTGGGTTGAGGGAGGCGGTCCCTTTAAAAACTACTGTGGCTGCCCCGCCCTTAAAGGGAATCAGCTGAATCAGAGTCATGTGATTTTCTGGGTCCTTTCCGCCTACTGAAGTTGGAGCGGCATGTGTGGCTGTGGCCAGCAGTGCTGGGGCCTGGGGCGTTGTGCCCCTAGCCCCATGCTCCTCTTGAGTCTGCTTCTGTCTACAGCCCCATTTGCTCTGCGGGGGGAGGACACCCGCCAGGTGAGGGCAATAGAGGCTTCCGGAAATGACCCCTGGCAGGGTAGTTAGAAAGTGGGGCCTCCAAAGGGTGTTAGTGAAGGGTGACTGCCAAGAGGAGGGTCCTTGAACCTGGGGGAATGGGGAACAATCATGCATTATCGGATGGTGTTGTGGAGTAGGGCCGATGTGAGGGTAAAACATGGACCCTGACACCCTTGGGTGACCCAGGTCTGGGCAAGTGTTGGACTTTTTCTTCTTCTCAGCCCTTGTGCCCTGACCACCTCCTCCCTGTTAGGGTCAGGGCAATCTTGGTTCTACACCTGCCCCTATGGGCCATCCTGCCACTGCCTCTTAGCCAAGATTCCCTCAGCAACCTAGGCCCCCAGGTCCTACTCTTTCCCCAGCATTTCCCAGACCACTCCCATAAGCTCAAGTCCTTTTGCCTATCTCTCTCCCTGATCCTGTTCCCTCAATCCTCCACTGCTCTTCACATTCCAGGTGTCTCTAGAGGTCATCCCTGGCTGGCCGGATGCCCCCCAGAACCTGCTTCATGTCCGGGCAGTTGGCACCAACTCCACACTGCACTATGTATGGGGTACCTTGGGGCCCCCAGCAGTGGTGCTGGTGGCCACCAACACCCCCCACAGCACCCTGAGTGTCAACTGGAGCCACCTGCTATCCCCTGAGCCTGCTGGGGGCCTGACGGTGCTCCCCACAGACAGCATCCAGTTTTCTTCTGCTCTTGTCTTTACCAGAGTGAGGAGGCTGGGGGAGAACCAAGGAGAGAGCACAAAGGAGGCCGTTTGTCCCAATCAGGGGAGGAATTAAAGACAGGGGTGGGGGAGTGAAACAGATAATGAGAGCCTGGGGATGGGGGAGGTGAATGAGTGGGAAGGTGACCCAGGAGAAACCTAGATCAAGGTGAGCCCAGTTCCACCTTCCCCCATCTTCTAGCTGCTTGAGTTTGACAGCACCAATGTGTCCGAAACGGCACCAAAGGCTCCAGGAAAGCCATATCCTCCATACTCCTTGGCCAAGTTTTCCTGGAACAACATCACTGACTCCTTGGATCCTAACACCCTAACTGCCACATTTCAAGGCCACCCAATGAACGATGCCACCAAGGCTTTTGTTAATGGCAGCCTGGCCTTCAGGGTAAGGGGTGGGGAATTAGAAAAAACTTGAAAAGCTGATTTATAAGGGTGGGATAGCCCTCAAACACAGGCATCCAGCTGTTCCCCACATCCTCTGTGTTTCCTTCCTAGGTCCAGGCCTTTTCCAGATCCGGCCGACCAGCCCAATCCCCTCGCCTCCTGCACACGGCAGACACTTGCCAGCTAGAGGTGACCCTGGTTGGGGCCTCTCCCCGAGGAAACCGTTCCTTGTTTGGGCTGGAAGTAGCCACCTTGGGCCAGGGCCCCAACTGCCCCTTGGTGCAGGAGCAGCATTCTATCGATGATGAATACGCACCTGCTGTCTTCCAGGTCAGGCTTCCAGGAGAGACGTGTGGGTTGGGAGTGTAGGTAGCACTTCATTAGGACCTCAGAGACTCAATCAGCCATTCACTGTCTAACAGTCCTTTTCTTTTTTTTTTTTTTTTTGAGACAAAGCCTCAAGCTGTCACCCAGGATAGAGTACTGTGGCATCACAGCTCACAGCAACCTCCAATTCCTGGGTTCAAGCGAGTCTCTTGCCTCCGCCTCCCAAGTAGCTGGGACTACAGGTGTCCACCACAATGCCCGGCAATTTTTTTGTTGCAGCCATCATTGTTGTTTGGTGGGCCCGGGCTGGAGCCAAACCTGCCAGCTCAGGTGTACATGGCTGGCACCTTAGCCTGTTGAGCCACAGGTGCCGAGCCTTTTTTTTTTTTTTTTTAAATCAACTTTGAATGTCTAATTAACATGATCAGAAGATGCTTTTTTTTTTTTTTTTTTTGAGACAGAGCCTCAAGCTGTCACCCTAGAGAGAATGCTGTAGCATCACAGCTCACAGCAACCTCCAATTCCTGGGCTCAAACAAGTCTCTTGCCTCTGCCTCCCAAGTAGCTGGGACTACAGGCGCCCGCTACAATGCCTGGCCATTTTTTGGTTGCAGCCGTCATTGTTGTTTGGCAGGCCCGGGCTGGATTTGAACCTGCCAGCTCAGGTGTGCGGCTGGCGCCTTAGCCTGTTGAGCCACAGGCGCTGAGCCCTAGCAGTCCTTTAAGTGTGGGCACTGTGCTGATGAACTTAACTGGGTCTCTGCCCTCAGTAGAGACAAGAAGCAGTTCAATGTGACTCATGCTTTTGCAGGTGGGGATCTACAAGTCCTGGGTTCCCTGAAAAGGAGCTAAGCACAAACTTGCAGGGCTGGAGAAGCACCAAGTGCCTGTTCAGTCCCTCCACCCTTACAGTCCAGCCTAGGACTCAGGACTCTGCCCTCAGATCACTGCCTGTCACCAGCTCTGACTGATGGGGCTGAGAGAGGTGGGGAAGGGAGCTGGACACAGGTTGGTCCTCCTCACCCTGTCTTTGCCTTTCTCCCCAGCTGGACCAGCTGCTATGGGGCTCCCTCCCAACAGGCTTCGTGCAGTGGCGGCCAGTGGCATACTCCCAGCAGCTGGGGGGCCGAGAGTCAGCCCTGCCCTGCCATGCTTCCCCTCTCTACCCCACCTTGGCATATTCTCTCCCCCAGTCACCTATTGTCCGAGCCTTCTTTGGGCCCCAGAACAACTTCTGTGCCTTCAATGTGACGTTTGGAACTTCAACAGGCCCTGGCTACTGGGACCAACGCTACCTCAGCTGGTAAGAGCCAGGGCCCCAGTGAGCACTCAGGAGCTAAAGTGGTGGCTGAACCTCTATCTTCCTACCCAAGAATGCTCATTTCTCTCTCCCTCTGCTTGCTCTAGGTCAATGCTTGTGGGGGTGGGCTCCCCTCCAGCGGATGCCTTGTCTCCATTAGTCCTGGGCATCATGGCAGTGGCACTAGGTGCTCCAGGGATCATACTGCTGGGGGGAGGCTTGGTTCTGCTACTGCGCCACAAGCGGTCCTCGGAGTATGAGTCCATCAATTGAGGCCACTCTGGATGGAAGGACATCACTGGACCTGCCAGATCTCTGAAGGTGGGAAGGGCAGTGTTCAGCCTGCCCTTCCTGTCTCCCACATTGCTTTTCTGTGGAGCCTCAGAGACTAGCCACTTCCTGGGGCCCTCCAGACGGAGCTTTCCTTATACTTTGGGGGGCTAGGGACAGGGTTATTGCTAAAGGATGGAAGGAAAGGCCCTTCTCGGTAGTGCTCGGGAGGCCTTCCGGCTGGCTGGCTATCCTGGAAGGCATGAAATAGACACTTTTTCCACTCCAGTCTCTTATTGCGTGGATGTTGTTGGGCTGGTTTGGAGCTGGTTCCATGGAACACACGAGCTAAGGGATGAGCTCAGAGGCAGGTTCTTTCTGTTGGAGGCCTCATTTCCTCACCAGGCCCTGTTGGCTCCCTTGTCACAGAGCCAAGCCTCCTGCCAGCCCCCAGCACATAGGGCTGGGGGGCTTCTGTGGTTGCAATGTGATCAAACAAGGAGGAGACACTCAAAGCCAGAGGATAAAGTGAGAGAAAGCCAACAAAGCCTGTGGTACTGATTTATTGTCTCACACACTTAACACTGTGCAGACAGCCCTACGCACAGGCACCCACCCATCTTGGAAGCAGATTGCCCAATCTGCCCTCTCCCTGCAGGAGGGGCAGCTTCTGGGAGTTACAGGGAGAAATTATAGGCGGGAGGCAGTGCCCAGGACAGGAGGCCTTGGTAGTGCTGACTGATGCTAAAGGGCCCTCAGTGCCTGTCTTGAATGTCCTGTACCCAGGCCCCCAAAGGATGGAGAAGACCAAACATGAAAGTCTATTCTCTGGTCTGGGCAGTGTTTCTAGTCTCCTTGAGGTCCTCTGGTTAGATAACTAACAGAGAAATATCAGAGCTTCGACTGCAACCCTGCCCCATAAAAAGCAGGGGGGGTTAGGCAGCATCCAGCTTTAGTGACTCCTATGGCAGCGACAGGAGGCAGCTCAAGAAGGAAACATGCCTCTGCCCTCGTCCTGGCCCCTTCCCTCAGCATCCTTAAGGGACATGGCTGTCCACCTCTTTCCCTACAAGAAAACTAAGCTCATTCATCCTTTATGACTGTCCCAGGGCCCCAGAAGTGAAGGGCAGTGCCAGCTAAGGGACAGCCCTGTCGTGTCAGAAGCAGGGTGCCCTGCACTGAGATTCCAGGGTTGGGGGCAAGGTCCAGGTCTGCCGGCAGGTTCAGAGAAGTGTTCAAAGCCCACCTAGGTCCCGGAAGTGAAGAGGACAAAGCGGCTCAGCCCCAGGGTCGTGGCCTGTGGTCTGCAGCTGAGCGAGCATGGTCAGGGTAGTCCAGGCGACTCTCGGCGGTGAGCATGCGCTCGGGTTCCAGCACAAACATGTAGTAGAGGTTCCAGGCCAGCATGCACAGTAGCGGCAGGAATGTCAGACCATAGCCAAAGCCTCGGAAGGAGCGGCCCACAGCGAAGGTCAGCCAGTAGATCAGCCTGCAGAGGCGAGAGAAGGGTCTGGCTACTCCAGAGGGCGGCAGTCAGCTGAGTGGCAGTAGGCTGACAGTGGGGACATGGAGGCAGCTGGGAGCTGGCGGGCATGACTGCTTCCAAAAACAAAGTTTATACATGTAATGTGCACTGGTCACAGTGCTAATTTTGACTTGCCCACATCTTCAGGAGGTTGAGTATGCTATTCTCCTCTAATTTTCAAATTTTACTTAGAAAATTTTGAATGGGCAATATACATTCACATGGTTCAATGTTGAGTAAAATATCCTCCCTTTACTGATTCATGCCCTGTTTTCCCCTTCTCTCCAGGCGTACTGTATTATGGCTTCTTGTGCATTGGGTGATTTTTTTTTTTTTGGCATATATGAGCAAAAAGTTTTGTTCTTTTTCATTTTTGAGGTATGGTAGCATACAATATAGAGTGTTCTGCATGTTGATTTTTTTCTTCCCATTTACTATATCTTAGAGATCATTTTATTTTGGTATATAAACAGTTTTCTCATTATTTTACAGTTGTATTGTCTTCCATTAAATTTATTTGCTGTTTTGCAGATAAAGAAACTAAGATTCCAAAGGGATTAAGTAAGACTAGTCCAAGGTCACACATTGAGAAATAGCAAAACTGATTTGAACCCAAGCCTGTTCATCACTCCCTCTTTGGAGAGAGAAGAAGGAAGGCAGCTTCAAAAGGGCTCAAAGTCTAGAAGGATGAGTCAACCACAATCAAATTTCCCCACTTTGGAGATCCACTCAAGCCTGTAGTGCCAGCTACTTGGGAGGCTGAGGGAAGAGAATCACTTAAGCCAAAGAGTTTGAGGTTGCTGTGAGCTATAATGCCATGGCACTCTACCAAGGGTGACATAGTGAGAATCTGTCCCCCCAAAAAGAAGATCCACTCAAAATACACACCCCTCAAACCCGATACAGTGGGTTGAGCCTATAGTTCCAGCTGTTCAGGAGCTAAGGCAGGAAGATCAGTTAAGCCAAGAGTTCCAGGCTCTTTAACTATTATTGGGCTACTGCACTTAAGCCTGGGCTTTAGAGTGAGACTGTGTCTCTAAAAATAAAAACATTACACATCCCTCAATGAAAGGAGAGGGGAGCAACCTCCTCTTAAAAAAAATGAAAGACTGGGCTTGGTGCCTGTAGCTCAGTGAGTAGGGTGCTGGCCACAAACACCGAGGTTCAGGGGTACAAACCTGGCCTGGCACCTAAACAACAACTGCAACAAAAAATAGCTGGGCCCTGTGGCGAGCACCTGTAGTTCCAGCTTCTTGGCAGGCTGAGGCCTGAGGAAAAAAGAAAGACTACTTACTACATACTGCCATGCCACTACTCTACCTGGGAAAGGGAAGAGAGAAGCTGCATAGTGTAATAAGGGTGAACTACCAAGGCCAGGTTGTACTAAGCACTCTACACGAATTAACTCATTTAATCCTCACAACAGCTCCATTTAACTGAATGAAATTGATGGTGATCAAACTGAGGCACAAACTGCTTGAGAAACCTATTCTCAGTAAACGAAGAGACTGTAGGTGGGAGAAGCAAGAGTCTGGATATCAGTCCTACCACTTGTTGCTGACTACCTGAGTAGCTCTTCTTCCCCATTCTGTGTGATTTCCGCTTTCTAAAATGGGAAGTCTTGGCTTAGTGTCTGTAGCACAGTGGTTATGGCACCAAGTGGTTATATACACCGAAGCTGGCAGGTTTGAACCCAGCCGGACCAGCTAAACAAAGACAACTGCAACAAAAATATAGCTGGGCATTGTGGCAGGCACCTGTAGTCCCAGCTCCTAGGGGGGTTGAGGCAAGAGAACTGCTTAAGCCCAAGAGTTTGAGGTTGCTGTGAGCTATAACGCCATAGCACTCTACCAAGGGTGACATAGTGAGAATCTGTCTCAATAAAAAAATAAAATGGGGCTCGGCGCCTAGGCTCAAGCAGCTAAGGTACCAGCCACATACACCTGAGCTGGCAGGTTTGAATCCAGCCCGGGCCCACCAAACAATGACAGCTGCAACCAAAAAAAAAAAAAAAAGAAGAAAGAAAGAAAAGTAGCCAGGTGTTGTGGCGGACACCTGTAGTCCCAGCTACTTGGGAAGCAGAGGCAGGAGAATTGCTTGAGCCCAGGAGTTGGAGGTTGCTGTGAGCTGTGATGTTACAGCACTCTACCCAGGGCGATAGCTTGAGGCTCTGTCTCAAAAATAAATAAATAAATAAAATGGGAAGTCTAGCGCAGTAATTCTAGCATTTTTGGAAGGCCAAGGTAGGAGGATCACTTGAAACCAGACTAGTGATAATGAAACACCATCTGTACTAAAAATTAAAAAAATAACCAGGTAGGGTGGTATGCACCTGTAGTCCCAGCTAGTTCAGAGGCCTAGGCAGGAGGATCACTTGAGCCCAGGAGTTTGAGGTCACAGTGAGCTATGATGATGCTACTACACTGTAGCCTGGACACACAAGTAAGATATTTTTTCAAAAATAAATGGGCTCGGTGCCTGTGGCTCAACAGGCTAAGGCGCCAGCCACGTACACCTGAGCTGGCGGGTTCGAATCCAGCCCCGGCCCGCCAAACAACAAGACGGCTGCAACCAAAAAATGGCCGGGCATTGTGGCGGGCCCCTGTAGTCCCAGCTACTTGGGAAGCAGAGACAGGAGACTCGCTTGAGCCCAGGAATTGGAGGTTGCTGTGAGCTGTGATGCCACAGCTCTCTATCCAGGGTGACAGCTTGAGGCTCTGTCTCAAAAAATAAAAATAAAATAAATAAATGAGGCCGGACGCAGTGGCTCACGCCTGTAATTCTAGCAGTGGATCACCTGAGCTCACAGGTTCGAGACCAGCCTGAGCAAGAACGAGACCCCATCTCTAAAAATATCTGGGCATTGTGGCAGGCACCTGTAGTCCCAGCTACTTGGGAGACTGAGGCAAGAGAATCGCTTGAGCCCAGGAGTTTGAGGTTGCTGTGAGCTGTGATGCCATAGCACTCTACCAAGGGGGACAAAGTGAGACTATGTCTCAAATACATAAATAAATAAATAGGCCAAGCACGGTGGTTGATGCCTGTAATCCTAGTACTCTGGGAGGCCGAGGCAGGTGGCTTACCTGAGCTCAGGAGTTTGAGACCAGCCTGATCAAGAATGAGACCCAGTTTCTATATATATATATATATATATATTTTTTTTTTTTTTTTGTAGAGACAGAGTCTCACTTTCTCGCCCTGGGTAGAGTGCCGTGGCGTCACACTGCTCACAGCAACCTCCAGCTCTTGGGCTTAAGCGATTCTCTTGCCTCAGCCTCCCTAGTAGCTGGGACTACAGGCGCCCGCCACAGCGCCTGGCTATTTTTTTATTTTTGCAGTTCGGCCGAGGCCGGGCTTGAACCCGCCACCTTCGGTATATGGGGCCGGCACCCTGCTCGCTGAGCCACAGGAGCCGCCCGAGACCCAGTTTCTAAAACTAGCTGAGTGTTGTGGTGGGCGCCTATAATCCCAGCTACTTGGGAGGCTGTGGTAAGAGGATCACTTAAGCCCAAGAGTTGCTATGAGCTGTGATGCCACAGCACTCTACCCCAGGTGACAAAGTGAGACTCTGTCTCAAAAAAATAAATAAATAAATAAAATGGAAAGTCTGAGTCAATCACTGAGTCTTCCTTTAGCCCCCGAGGCTTCTTTCTCTTTCTTTTTTTTGGTGAGACAGAGTCTCACTTTATCGCCCTTGGTAGAGTGCCTGTGGCGTCACATAGCTCACAGCAACCTCCAACTTCTGGGCTTAGGCGATTCTCTTGCCTCAGCCTCCTGAGTAGCTGGGACTACAGGTGCCCACACCACAACACCCAGCTATTTTTTTGTTGCAGTTTGGCAAGGGCTGGGTTTGAACCCGCCACCCTTGGTATATGGGGCCAGTGCCCTACCCACTGAGCCACAGGTGCCACCTGGCTTCTTTTTCTTTCTCGTTCTCTCTTTTTACTTCTTTTCTTTTCTTTTCTTTTCTTTCTTTCTTTTCTTTTTGGTTTTTTTTTGCAGTTTTTGGCTGGGGCCAGGTTTGAACCTACCACCTCAGGTATATGGGGCTGGTGCCCTACTCCTTGAGCCACAGGCACCACCCTTTTCTTTTTTTTTTTTGAGGCAGCGCCTCAAGCTGTCACCCTGGATAGAGTGCTGTAGCATCACAGCTCACAGCAACCTCCAATTCCTGGGCTCAAGCGAGTCTCCGCCTCTGCCTCCCAAGTAGCTTGGGATCACAGGCACCCGCCACAATGCCCGGCCATTTTTTGGTTGCAGCCGTCATTGTTGTTTGGCAGGCCCGGGCTGGATTCGAACTGCCAGCTCAGGTGTACATGGCTGGCGCCTTAGCTCGTTGAGCCACAGGCGCTAAGCCTA
>CAUYON010193928.1:0-36541 GCA_963573935.1 Arctocebus calabarensis | reverse complement strand
TCCCAGCTACTAGGGAGGCTGAGGCAAGAGAATCGCTTAAGCCCAAGAGCTGGAGGTTGCTGTGAGCAGTGTGACGCCACGGCACTCTACCCAGGGCGATAAAGTGAGACTCTGTCTCTACAAAAAAAAAAAAGAATATTCCTAGCTAGGCGAGGTGGCTCAACCCTATAATCCTAGCACTCTGGGAGGCCGAGGAGGGTGGTTCAAAACCAGCCTGAGCAAAAAGTGAGACCTCCTGTTTCTACTAAAAAAAAAAAAAAATTGAAAAACCAAGGCAAGAGGATCACTTGAGCCCAAGAGTTGGAGGTTGCTATGAGCTATGACACCACAGCACTCTAAGCTAGGGCGACAGCTTGCAACTGTCTCAAAAAAAAAGAAAAAAGAATATTCCTGAGGAAGATAGCCTGACACCCCAATCTTCAGCTAACAGCAACTCTTCCCAGGACTTTCTTCTTGCCTGAAACTCATACTACAGAGAACTCAGAGGGAGCACTCAGGGGACTTAACCTCCCCTAAGAGACCAGAATAAGGATATTAGCAAAGTACACAGCAATCTCGCAAAAGAGTAATAAAACTATAATCGGGCTAGTCTCTAAAAAAAAGGCCTATCTAATAAAATCTTCAATGACTGAAACAAGATATAAACTGCTACTAAGTCCCCTAGAGGTTTAAAAAGTTATTTCTGTTTATTTGCAAAGTTAAATCAGGAATCCCATTGATTTTGAATTCAAGCCATCTCTCCCTGGCCTTGAGCACTGTCTGTCTTTTATCAGAACCTTGACAATTTTAACTTCTCTCAAAAGTTGAAGGCTTATTTCTCAGTGTCTCTCTCTCTCTCTAAATTCCATTGGTGGGTGTATATGTGTGTGTCTTTCTGATTTGGGGTTACTTTTGTTGTTGAGAATTGTTCTTTTTTAAAAGTTGAAGTGGACGTATTTGAAGGTTTTTCTTGTCATTCTCAGTAGATTGTTCATACTTAGATTCTCTTATGTCATTTATGTTTTTCTAGTAGGTTGTATTTTCGACTTGTGGATAGAGCACCCTGTTCTGTGACAGCACTGAGCCCTTTCCAACACACTGTCTTGGACTATGTGTATACCATGTATACAGCAATGAACTGAGCCACAGTTTGCTGCTAGCTCTGGAGAAGCCAGATAACTTGTAAGGGAAAATGGACCAGACACAGGAAACAGGAATGGAGTGTGCGGTGTGCCAAATGACAGCTGATGAGGGCCCAAGGCACATCTCTGCCCTTCTCTGGACATGCAACCGTCTTATCGCCTTATAGTTAGAAGTATTAATCCCACCCACTGACCTGGGCAAAATACCCAAAAGGAACTCTCTGTGCTCTTATGCAAAATCACCTAAACTCTCTGAGAATCTGTTCTATTTCCTCTTCATGATGATGGGGACATCAGGCTAAATTATGTCCATCATTCCTTCCAGCCTGATGTCCTATGAGTCTATGAACTACCAGCTTCTTCCTTAAATCAAGAAATGACTTTATTAACATCCAGCTTTTGAAAAGAATTTTAAAAACCCAGATTCTGAAGGCTGACGTATGAGAAAAGAGGCCACTTCCTTGCTGGCACAGACTTGCCCTCCACAGCCCCCCAGGCTCCTGCAGCCCATAGACCTCCATCTGCTTGACCAGTCTGCTGCGGTCATCTTTGAGGTGACTCTTGGCCTCCAGCTCGTACTCAAGGTCCTTCAGCGTCTGCTCCAGAAGCTGCCTTTTCGTGAGCGCCTCATCCTGCGCTCGCTGGTAGTCCTGTAACTCTTCTTCCATCAGACGCATCTAGGATAAGGAAGAGTTGGGTTGGTTTCTGGGGTACATCAGGAACACAAGATCCCCACAAGTCAGTGCATGTGGTACCCTGAAGAAAAGAAAACCCAGGGACCCCCACTATATGTGAGATCAGAAGCAAGTCTCACCTCCCTCTGTGCCCACTCTTTTTAAAAAGAGTGGGTTTTCCAACTGTAGGTGGCAACCCTTATGAATTCTATTTAGTAGATCTTGACCAGAATTTTTTAACTAAATAGAACAGAAAAAAAAAAAAAAATCAGAGTAGAATATGAGCAAATATTATTTCAGGAAATCTTTTGTATTTGAACAGAGGTATGTATTTCTAGGTTGCAAGGCAAGATGAGATTGTTACTGCAGGTGATGTCAAATACCACAAAAGCCACGGAACCAGAAAAGTGCTTCCCAGGGGGAAATTTATTGTCCACCTGTATCAGTGTCACCTCAAAAGAGCTTTAAAGTTAGAGTAAAAAGGGCTAAAAAAAATTTTAAAAAACCTAAATCAGGGACCCTAAAGCAAATTACAGGCACAAAATCTAATGATATTAAACATGCACGTTAGATGAAATCCACTGCTTTGAAGAATCATAGCTATCAAAATTTGTAGGTTTTTTTTCTTCCACAAGGTGGCACCAAACTAACAGCTTTTAAAAAAAAGTACAAGCGACAAAAGCACTTGATTCCTAAGAGCCAGTCTGTTTTCAACTTCTGTGGAATCTCCCTAGGGAGACTAGTGGCCCAGGCACCCTGGTATTCCTTAAACACCTGTGTGGACTGACCGGTGGAGCCCAAAGCCATCCGTTCTGTTCCCAGCATCCTGCTCGCTGGAGATGGTGCAGGTGCTGGCACAGCAGTCTGAGAATTATGATACACCAGGAATTGATTCCTTCAGGGAGTAGATGAAGCAGGTGGCAAACTCCATTACAGAACACATCCTCTTGGGGTATTTGTCACAGAAGAGTTGGGGAAGCCCTAACGGATGAGGCTGGTGTAGGGAGACCAGTGGGAAACTTCATGCACTGTGTTCTTCTCTTGGTGGTGACTGGGAACACCTGACATTTCTATGAGAATGGCCTCATCTTGAAGGTGACATCTAGAGATAAAGACTCTTGTTTGGTTTGGGTGGTAACCACGGGAGAAAGTGTACATGAAAGCCCAGGAGCATGAATGATGGGCCATCCATACCCGTGGAGCATGGATGATGGGCCATTCTCTGGATACAGAAGACATGCTACACTCCAGAGCATTCCCTCACTCTGTAACTCAGTTTCTTTTTTCTAAATTTCAGATTAATATGAGGATACAAACAGATTAGGTTGCAATGTTCACATTTGTTAGGTAAGGCCCCTGTAGTAGTTGTGTCCCGTACCCACGAGGTGCGCCATATACCCTTACCTCATGCCCATTAGTTGGGAGCACAGGAATATGACTCAGTTTCCTCATTTGCAAAAATGGGCTAATTATAAAATCAACCTCCTAAAGCTATTACAAAAATCAAATGACATGAAACCTCAAAATATTAATAAAAAATAGTGTGTCTGAGAGTCAGAAAGAATGACAGGCACATGAACAACCTGCATTTTCTTTCTCATGCACCCCACATGTCTCTCCCAATGCCCAGTTGCACCCATCCCCCTGCTCAGCGTAGTCTGACCTGCCAATGCCCAGGAGGTCCTTCCTGACACCTAGCAAGGACTCTGCCACACTGAGAGTACTCGATAAGGACACACAGAAGAGTAAGTAGCACAGTGTCTGAGAACCGCTGCTCCTGAATCAAAAGTAAACAACTTGTGAACCTACCAGTGCGACTTTCAAGCAGTTCGTACTGCGCTCTGCTAAGCAGAGTTTAGAAAATAAACTGAATAATGGTGAACTCCAAGTCTTAGTTCTCTAAAGATTATCTTCATGGGAGGCAGAATAAGTAAAAATACTTCTCTCTCCTAAAGGAAAAGTGGCAAGAACTGTGGCCCTTAGAATGGACTCATAGCTTTTTACCCCTAGAGCTTTAATTCAGCTCAACCAAAACACAAGGTAAAGGGCAGTGAAGAGTTGAGCTTGGGTTTTTTAAGGATCCAGAGTGAACTTGGTATGTCAATTCACTTTTCCTGTCTTTTTCTTTTTTTTTTTTTTGTAGAGATAAGAGTCTCACTTATTAACCCTTGGTAGAGTGCTATAGCATCACAGCTCACAGCACCCTCCAGCTCTTGGTCTTAGGCGATTCTCTTGCCTCAGCCTCCCAAGTAGCTGGGACTACGGGTGCCCACCACAATGCCTGGCTATTTTTTTGTTTTTGCAGTTCGGCCAAGGCCGGGTATGAACCCTCCACCTTCAGTATATGGGGCGGGCGCCCTACTCGATGAGCCACAGGTGCCACCCAATTCACTTTTCTTTTAAACAACTCCGTGACTTCAGAATCTGGATCAAGGGTAACCTCCCACTCTCGTTTCTTTTCAGCATGATGAGGTGTCCAAATCTATTGTTCAAATGGAAATAGCATCTCACAGAGCTAGACCAGTCAGAACATCAAGGAAGGGCTATCTTTGCTTTCATTCTACAGAATCCTTTTTTTGAATTATCGCTCTTTTCAAAAAATACTGGTCTCTATCTGGCCTAATCACTGTGGACCTCAGTTTCCTTATCTAACTATAGAATCTGTAAGTTTTCTTACAACCAAGAGATTCTAGCATAAAAAGCATTACATAAAAAGTGATGGGAAATACTTTGCAGGGGTCGTGGTGACACTGTGATCTTTTGAAGGCAAAACAGACCAGGTGTTGGTTAGTATTCTGATAAATATTTGAATCCCTCCACCCTCTGTGGTAGAAATGAATGTGATTTTTTTTTTTATGCCAAAGAGAACTGTAATGTTAGTGTGCTAATTTCAGTTCTTACTTGAAGTCCTGAATCATATGACTCCAGGGTGGGAAGGGATCTATTATCAGGGTCCTTTCAGATCTATTATGTTCTAGAAGTCTGTAATAAATATCCATTGTTCTTTTACACAGCTTCAGCACTGACTCACAGGTGACTATTCTTTGATCATCAAAGAAATTAAAAGTTTGTTTTTTAAAGAAAAACTTGTTTTCCTGTGGAATCTTAGTGCTCTTGGCATCATATATTTTAAAAAAAAAATCAGCCTTTAGTTAAAGAAAGGGAAACTGACATTAAGTGCCCAGGACAGACAGACCCTCTGGTAGACAGTCTCACATGTATTGTGTAAACAGTCTCTTGTTTAATTATAAAGTCACTAATATTTCATGTGCTTTTAAGGAGGTAGAAACAGATGCTCAGAAAACTGGGATAACTTACTCAAGGTCATCCAGCTGGCAAGAGTTGTAGCTCGCAATCAGCATACACTGCACTCGTATTTTAGAGCCTCCAGCTTTTCATTAAAACAATGAAAAACATTCCCTTTATTTTTTTTTTTAGTTCTTTAGAGGTCAAGACTAAAAGCAGCTAACATTTGGGTTTCTTTGCTCTATTACTCTTAAATATAAAACCAAAAATATGTTTTAATCATTTCAGTCCTCATAAATTCCTGAGGATTTCTTTTAGTCTCCATTATTGTTCTGAAACTCTTATGCACCACTCCCACTCTAATAAAAGTCTGTATTTTCAAAAACGAATGGAAAAAAAAAGTTGGTTCCTATAATCCTTGTTGTAGGATTAAATTAAAACTTTAAAGCAGATAAATCATTTGGACACAGCCAGGTATATCACTGCTGCTCCATAAACGGCTGCTAAACATTTTTATGCAGAAAATTTTAGATTAATCAAGAAGATAGATAAGTTAAAATTGTGTCCATTTTACTTCAGAGTCAGTGGGTCCTTTGTGTCTTAGAATGCCATTTGCTGTGTAACCATCCTGAGGCTTAAGGGGAAAAAGATCACACATCATAGCTGTCTCGCCAATCTACCAAATCTACAACCAAGTCCCCCCCAGAAGAGTTTCCTCGCCACTGGAAGGACCCTGGGAATGAAGGATGGAGGAGGAACTTCTCTGGCCAGACCTTACCTCCTCCTGCATTTTCACCATTGTCAGTCGGGACTTTTCTGCCTCCAGGGTTTTCTCCTTCAACTGCCTTTGCATTTCTGCAAGCTCCCTGCGGTTTTTCTCCTTGTACTCATCTAGCTGGTTCTGCAGCTCCAGGGTTGATGTACGGGACGCTTCAACAATGTCTGCCATCTGGAAGAAGGGACAGGGATGTGAGCCCACCCTGCCAGGCCCCACCTGAGACCAGGAAGCTGGGTTTGCATCCCATTTCCACAGGGAACGTAGCTCCTCTTCCGCAGCTCTTCTACAGCTTCCTCAAAGACTGCCAAGCCCCTGGGCTGGGCTGGGTGGGCTTGGCCTGTCTGACTTGGAGGTGCTGAAGGAGTGAGCAGGCTCCTCTGGAGCCAGACACAGGCCTGGGGTGATGTCCCTGCTTTGATATTTACTGGTACACATGACTGAGGCGCGTCCTTAACCTGTCTGGGCCTCAGCTTTGTCCTTATTGGAAATAAATGAAATCACATCTACTTTATAGAGTTGTTGTCAGAATTAAAACCATACACAGACACAGATAGAATTCCAGTTAGGAACAAAAATAGCTGGTATAGTGCCTGACCCATAATAGGTGCCAGAAAATGGGCCCCCACAGTGTGGGGAGACAAACCCCCATTGGCTTTGTGCCTTTCCTCTTCTGGGTCTTCTGGGCAGAGGTGAGCAGAGGAATAGCAACGACTGGGCTTGGGACTCCCTTCCACACTCCTGGACAAGTAAGACAGATGGAAGGGCACAGAGACCAGTTGCTGAGCCAGGTGACACTGGTTAAGCCTGCACTTACACTCCAGGCCTCTTGTGCTGTGAGAAGGTGATTGTGGTGCTCGGACTCCAGAGGGTACAGGCATTTACTTTCTCCAGACTAGTTTCTCTATATCTGGGATTCTCATCAAGTCCAAAGAGCTCCTTCCATAGGTCTGCAAATCCCTGACACATTCATGCTTAGACCCAACTGTAGGTTCCCAGGTTTTTCACCAGATTCTCAAGGGAACTGAGTCCTGCCCCTCCCTGCCCCCCCCCACTCCTCACCTCCTTCTGTAGCTTCTCGATGGTCTTGTCGAGGTGCCACCGCTCGCTCTCCATCTCGTTCTTCAGCCTTCTCAACTGCTCCTTCTGCTCAGTCTCATCGTTCAGCTTCTCCCACAGCTGCTTCTGCTCCTGGGTGATACGAATCAGATTCTTCTGCAAAAGACAAGGAGAGGACAGTGCAGTCACCTACCTGACAGGCAGCCACAGGAACCGGTGGCAGAGGGGATTTCCTGGCCATGCCACCAAGCAATGAGGCCTTTTCCATAAGGGAAAAAATCAAAATAAAGCCAGGGAAGAGACACAAGGACACTGCTGGCTCTGACACTCAGGGAATGAAAAGGAAAGTTCACATAACCACAAACACCCAAAGGAATGAAGGGACAGACAAAGGGTGCATTACAAAAACACATGGCCAAGGCTGCTGGCACTGTGAATTTAGGATAGTGTCCGAAAATCTTAATGTTCATCCTTGGAAATTGAGGTAAAGTTATACATTAGACCAACCTAAACCTACTTAGCAATTTATATCCTGTGATAGTGGCATAGCAGCTAACATTCTAGAATCCACTCTGCTATGGAGATGGTTCTTACAGTTGGAATAGCTAAAACTACTCCTATAAAGAAAGAAAACACTATCCCATAGGGCAAAGGTTCACTTGGGAGACGGAGTGGCAATCCACAGAATCCATAAGTTGGACTCCAACATAGATGAAAGGAATTTGGAAACCCACAGGTTGATGAACTAAATGAACAGAACATGTTACATAGAAGAGACACTAGTGAGAAAAAATACACAAAGGGGTTTTTTAGTGAATCGGCACCAAGTACTAGTGCCTATTATTATCTAATAAAATGCAACCATCGTGGGTACAATGTTCTCCCCGGTTCCCTTGAGGCTCTCACCTCATATATTTACACAGACTAATGTCCATTACGTAAAACCACATGCAATTCTAAAACAAAATCCTAAAAGATCTTAGGAAGGTTATAGAGGCTTTTTTAAATGGCCAAGTATTAGGCCATCAGCGTGGGGCTAACAAGAAGGGGTATAGCTCAGAAGAGAGCAACAGGACCCAAACAGGACATATCACCTAGAAAATACCAGCAGGTGCTGTGGACCCTATGTGAGTTAGCACAGAAGCTGCCCAGGGCCTCCCAGGTCTTGTGTCCCTGTAGAGGCCGCATGAGAACAATGGTTTGTATTTGTACAGTGCTTAACAATTTACAAGCGGCTGTCACATGCAGTAACTCAGGATCTTGAAAAGACTCCAAATCACTTTGGGTTCTCCTGGCTTGCAGAGCATGGAACAGCTCCGGTCTGCCAACCACGTGACATGGGGCTGAGAAACCACCCATGGTAGCCTTCCGGCCCCTGGGCTTTGCTGGGCTGGCAGTGCTTTGAGAAGCAGCCAACACAGCCAGGCTGCCAAAGTTAATTGTCACATGGAACCAAGGTCGCCAAAAAACTGTTGGGAAAAGAAGGTGGCAAAAGGAAGGCAATCAGGAGTTCAGGATGTGGGCAATTAGCAGGCATGGGCCCCATCACGGCCACCAGAGGCAGGAGGCAGGGTGGGCATACACCAGAGGCAGGCACAGTTTGGGACTTCTGTTTATGGTTTATTTAGTGGTGCTGGGGGCAAAGGGTAAGGAGCAAGAGTTATGCCACCAGCAAGGTATGGCTCCACTGTATGAGAGAAAACTTTCAGGATGTGTACCTCAAAAATGGAAATTTGTGCAAACGACAAATACAGAGTGGGCTATAACTTCAGTAGAACCTTCAAGATCAAACTTCCCCTCCTGCTCCTACGGACACCCCCACCTCTCTTTCTCCGCCTCTGGGACTCCAATCCCCAAAGCTCCAGATCTGCAGTGCAGGCAGGCTACCTCAACTCCATTCAACCTCCATGGGGTCCGTGCATTTCTGCTTCCCTCTTGCTCAGGCAGGGCTGCCGGCCCCTCCCTTCCTGTGCCACTGGAGACACCGCGACTCACCACTCTCGACCCAGGACCTGCTGATACTACCCCCCACCCGCCTCCAAATATGCATTGCCTGGAAGGAGAATTTTGCTAAATTGCTTCAAAAACACTTCTTGTATGTTTGTCTCTATAGCAAGGTAGTATAATCTGTAAAGGTAAGAAACAGACTTTCTATCTATCTGGGTATATCGACTATTCAGGAGTATGTTAAACACTCAGTGGTTTTACCTATTCCCTAAAGTGATCTGAAGACTTTTTACATTAGAATCATCATGCAAAGGTTAAGTACCCTTTACTTAAAATGTAGATTCTACCTCTTTCTGATGGAGTCACGGTTTTTCTTAGCACAGGGCCCCACATATTTGCATCTAAAAGTTCCCCAGATAATTCTAATATATCCTAAGTTGAGAAGAGTGTTTAAAATAGTATTTTGCCTCTTCAGTTATTCAAGAAATATGTTACAATAAGTCACCGCTGAGAAAACGTGCCCCAAATTCACATGAAAAGAAGCAAACTTGGCAACTGTGCATTTTTGTAACCTTTCATGTAAACAATATTAGGAATGAAATGCTTGGTGGCTATAGTGACTACATTTCCAAGATCAGTGATAGCAACCCACTCACTAATAATGGGACAAAAATCTGGAAAAATTTATCAGGTCAGAGAAGCTAAGACATAACATTGGTGGCTGTACAGAGAGTACCCTTCAGCTCAGGGACCCACAGGCAAACCCACAGCTTCTACTATAGGAAACTGAATGAGGCTGCAAGCAGCCTGTTTTAACAATAACCAAGGTACAAGTGAGCCTACTGGTTTCCAAGAATGAGTAGCGTGACCAGAAGAAAGCTGGTCTCCCCAAGAGCCCTTGCCACACAGTACCCGTGGGCTGCAGCAGTAAAAACATTGGGGCCTTTTTCCTTTGTTTCCTCGATACACAACAGTCCAACAGGGTGGGAAGTGAATCCCTTCCTGAACTGTAGCTTCTCCAGAAAGGATTTCTTCTCCTCCCCATCTGCACCAGGCACTTTAAAAAGCAGTCACAGATGTCTCTGCCCAGAACACAGTTCAAGTAGACTCAGGTAGCAGCACACTCCTGAATGGAGTGCTGAGGGGTCAGCAGAGCACACATGACATCTCCATACCCCTCAGCCACTTTCTGACTCTGTCATGGTATGAGCTATGTATCAGCCAATAGTAGTCTTCGGGACTAATATTTAAAGAAATATAGTTATCATACGTGAAGATGTAACCAAATGCTACAAGCACAAACATTTTGAAATGTTAAATGTTTGTGTGAGAAAAAAATACCAGTGATTTTTTCCTCTTCCTCAAGGGTTAAGTTCCCTTTAGGTTGTCCGCTTCAAGGTCAACAGGCAGGCAGAAAGAGGTTCAGACAAAAGTAGCTGACTATCTGGTTCCTGGTCTTAGAGAAAACAAAGTATCTGACACTGATGGTGCGCTCTCCATGGCACTCCTTTTGAGATCAGATAACTCAGGTAAAGAAGGTGAAATAGCTCTGCCAGTGGCCAGCATGGTCAGTGAGGTGCTTTCCTCCTCTCCATGCTGCTGGGAAAACTGGAAAAATAGGCCTCAACAAAGGTAACATGTCAGGGAAAATTTCCAAAGTAAGGCTTTCCTTCTAAAGACAGGATCTGGAGGTGGGGTGAGTGGGGACTACATCAGGCCCTGAAGGCCCAGAGGCCATCATCTGTTTTATATGCTGAATTAACTCTGAGCTGCAGAGTCCCAACTGGGCAATGACTTCCATATGTGTGAAGAGTTCTTGTTTGACCGAAGAAAAAGTTCTGAGAGACCTTCATCGCTGTACCCGGTGTTCAGTGTGGATGTGACATGAAGGAGCAGATGTTTGTCCCTGCAGAGGACAAATATCTTTCCCTTCTGCCTACCCCCAACCAGCTCACAAATTTAAACTGTACACTTTGGCTGCTGGGTTGGGTAACAGTAGCCATCCCAAGCCTTAACCAGCAGGCACAGTAAACTGCTGTCTGCACAAAATCAACCCAACAAGATTTTGGAACAAAGGTCTAGAGCTAAACAAAGGGGGCAGGGGGAGTTAAGGGGTAGCAGTCAAGACACAGAACTCAAAAAAATCAGGACTTTACTATAAACAAAAACAAGTTTCCTTCTAAAGACAGGGAGAAGGCCGAGGCCTCTGATTTGGAGGCAAGAGTCCCTGAGTTGTGGCTGACCTGTGTGAACCCTTTCTTTCATCTACAGCCTAAGGAGATGAAGCTGCGTATCTTAAAAGGAAGCTGCCTTGAGATATCTACAAATCTGCACCCTAACTTTTTTGGCCAGAGCTGGGTTTGAACCCATCACTTCTGGTATATGGGGCTGGTCTGCCCTAACTTTTAATGTGCCTCTTCCCCAACAATCCCCACACAAGGCGTCCCTAATGAAAACAGCCTTCCTCTAAGACAACTCTCAGAAACATTGGCATTGTATCTCCTCAGAAACTCTCCTTGGAGTGGGGGGGTGCTTGGGTGCTGGTTCTTTAGAACCTGAGAGTCAACAGAAGGACACAGCTAGATCACACAGAGTCTCCATGCAAGGTCTATTCAGAACTTCAATGCAGAGTTTTCTGCAAAATGCTCTTTAGATAGTCTGTCCAGCCTTCAAATGGGAAAAATCTCATTTTCTAAGAACCTCCTGATTTTGAATAGAGATATCTATGCAGTTTCAAGGAAGCAGCTTCCTCCTGCCCCTTCTAATAGCTGCCTTGAAGGACTGTACTCGACAGAGTGCGTTTGCCCAGAGGAGGAGGGAAATTGGCTTCTGCCAGAAAGCCAGACTCCACGCTGCCTTGGGGACTGACTGATCCTGCCTGCCTTTCCCACAATTCATATTTTATCTCTGGAAAGCTGTCAAGCTCTTTAATGTCAAGGTTTCTCAACCTTGGCACTCCTGACATTTGGGGCCATTTCTCTGCTGTGGGGCTGTTCTATGCTTTGCAGTATTCTGAGCAGCACCCCAGCCTCCACAGTAGATGCCAGTAGCACCTGCCTAGTTGTGACAACCCAAAATGTCTCCAGATATTGCCAAATGTCCCTCAGTTGAGAATCACAGTCTAGATGGGTGGTTTGAAGCCCAGGGTGGTTATTACCGGTGAAAGGGCGCTATCTAGAAAGAGAGGACTGAGGACAATCCCTGTATGTCGTTCTAATTTTGCTTCTCTGGGCTTCCTTTACGAGGGAGTGATTGGTGACAGCCCTCGGTGTTACCTGGGCATCCTCCAGCTCACTCTCCAGGGCCCTTCTGGCCGAGGCAGCTTCTTTTTCTTCCTTTTTGGCATGGATAAGGGCCTCTTCTAATTGTCGTATTTCTCCCTGCAACAAAACATGCAGTCAGTGTGCCCTTAGATGGGTGCTGTACCTTGGAAACCACTGACTTGGTGGAATGAAATGAATGCAGAAGACACCCACAGACATGGCTGTCCTTGCATGCTTGTGGCTGCCTGCAGTCTCAGTTCTTAATCAGGTGTAAATGTCCAGATTATCTGGGGTGATTTTTTTTTTTTTTTTTGTGACAGAGCCTCAAGCTGTCACCCTGGCATCACAGCTCACAGCAACCTCCAATTCCTGGGCTCAAGTGAGTCTCCTGCCTCTGCCTCCCAAGTAGCTGGGACTACAGGCGCCCGCCACAATGCCTGGCCATCTTTTGGTTACAGCCGACATTGTTGTTTGGCGGGCCCAGGCTGGATTCGAACCTGCCTTAGCCCGTTGAGCCACAGGCGTCAAGCCTATCTGGGGTGATTTTTTAAAAATACAAATACCCAGACTTACCCCCTGGAAATCTGGAAATAGCAAGTACTGAATGGCCCCAGGCACACACAGTTTTGTGAAAGGTGATGGATGACAGCTATGGTTTGAATGTGTGTCCCCCAAAATTGTTTCCATGTGCTGGAAACTTACCATTGTAGCAGTATTAAAAGGTGGGACTTTCAAGATGTGATTAGGCTGAGAGAGCTCTGTCCTCCTGAATGGATTAACAACATTACGGAGGGAATGGGTTCCTTTTAAAGGAAAGGTTCGGCCCCCTTTGGTCAGTCCCTCTCACTCTCCCTCTCCTTGTCCTTTGGTCACGTGATACATTTCATGTTATGACACAGCAAGGGCACCCTTGCCAGATGCCAGCACCATATTCAATTTTCCAGCCTCCAGAACCATGAGAAATAAATTCCTCTTGCTTGTAAATGACCCAGTCTGTGATCTTTCATTATAGCAGCCGAAGATGGACTAGGGCAATGACATGTCTGTCCCCTCTTTTGTCATCAGCTGCCCTTTGTTACCGCTATCAGTGTGCATCTCTTGCTAACAGCTTCCCACTTATAGAAGTCTAGCTAACCAGATAATTGGTTTGTTAACACCTTTGTAACTTCAAAAACATCACCTCTGTAGAGTGAGAATCGGTCTGCTGGTGGTGCTAAGATAGCCTTTCAGGTGTTCGGAAGCCTCTGCAAAGGCTCAGAGGACTGAGGAAGCCTGATGCCTGGGTGAGTGGGGATCCCTCTGCTAAACCATGTTTCCCATCTGACTTCTCCCTCCTTGGTCCCAGGCCTCCGACTCATACCCCTCTCCCAGAGGAACAAAAGAAATGGCTTGCAGAGGGTATATATTCACTATTGCCTTGAATTTTCCTACTAAATTATGGTAGTAAATCCCTTCCCCACTTCTGAAACCAGTTGCACAAGAAAGAAGGATGGGCACCTGCCAGACCCAGGCTCGGGCCCAGAGAGCCTCACCTCGTTCTTCTCAAGCGTTTCTTTTGCTTTGGCTTCGTCGCCTTCCATGTCTTCAATCTGCCTCTGAAGCTGAGCAACTCTCCGCTCTAGCTCTGCGATCCTTCCCTGGAGCTTTTCATTCTCCTCCTGCAAAACCTTCACTCGCATTTCAGCCCCCACCTGGTTTTGCTCTGAAGTGTTGCTGCGGCTGGCCAAGACCTCGACATTCTGTTTAAAACACACAGCGAGAAAACAGTAACTGGTGTTAAGGGGCAGTCTGCAAGCTGAGAGAATGGCTGATGTTTATGAAAAACCCACTCTGTGTCAGGCCTTGTGCTAAACCGGGGCTCGGCAAATGACAGCCTGCAGGCCAAATCCAGCCTGCCACCTGTTTTTTTTTTCTTTTATTATTACAAATGCAGCATTATTGGAACACAGCCACACCCATCTGTGTGCAGATTGTCTGTGGCTGTCTTCAAGCCACAACAGCAGAGCTGAGCGGTTGTGACAGAGCCCACAAGGCCTAGGGCATGTCACAAAATCTACGAGGTTTACTATCTGAGCTTTTTATGGGAAAAGTGTGCCAACTTGCCTGAGTTATATCCTTTACATGGGATTTCAACCTTTTCCAGTTCTAGAAGGTGGGTATATTGAGAGTTGGGTAAGTTAAATACCTTCTCTAAGATCACTTAGGAGGAACTGCATTCAGGCAGACTGAATCCAGCACCTGTCCTCATAACCCTTGCCCTCTGATACATTCACTGCCCTGCTCCCTTGACATGGGCAGAGCCTTTAAAAGAAGCTTTTGATAAAGGGCAGGTTCTCTGTATAGATTTTTTTAATGTCCAAGTTAAAATTTGCTTTGGTTATGATACAGTTCATCACATAAGCTCTAGGTGCTATCATCTGAAAATGAACTCATGCTACACACAAATCACAAGAAAAACGGTAACACTTGCAGGATGGTTGCTATTCATTCTAGATGTCATATGAGTTTTGTTTGTTTTCATTCTTAGGTTTAGCAACTTGAAGTGATGATTAGTAATCCTGTCTAGAGCTCCAACTCTTCGGGCAGATCTCTTGCCTGTCCTCCATTTCTCCACTGATATTACTTGATATCAGCAAATCTCATGCCCATCAAACAACACTGCAGATGCCTGCTAGGAAAAAAAGGCCCAGGCCGGGCAAGACTGGGCTTTGAAAGTCTATATAGCTCAGCCCACTTGGGACAGCTACCTATTAGAATTGCTTGCATATCCTTTTGGAAAGATCTTTAAATCTTTTAATAGTACAGTAATTTTATCCTGAACTTAATCAGTTAGAGCAGCAGTTCTCAACTTGTGGGTTGCCATCCCTTTTTAACAACAAAAATAAACTGCGGCATTAGGAAGGTTGAGAACCACTGAGTTAGAGAGTTGCAGAAACTACATCATATTTTCACAGCCCAAATGTCTAATTCTAGACATCTGGGAGAGCCCATCAGCACCAAGCAGCTGAGTTAGAATGAGGTTAGCTGGCACTGCTAGCAGAAAACTAAGGCACCTGGGAACTGGGATTTCTCAGGACCATTGAATATCATCTCCTAATAAAGCCAACAAGAAGATGCATCATAAAGATGAACAGAGGAGAAATAAAGTGTGGCTGAAAACTTGAGGATGGAGCTAAAGGATCCAATAACTGGTTAAGAAAGAGAAAAATCTAATTTGTCCATTCCTGCCCTAACTCTTCCATGAAAATATAAGACAAGACTGGCATAAGGATAATAATATAAATCAGTGGAATAGAATTGAGAGTCCAGGAATAAACAGTCACATTTATAGACAAGAGATTTCCAACAAAACTGCCAAGATGGGGTGGCACCTGTGGCTCAGCGAGTAGGGCGCTGGCCCCATATACCGAAGGTGACGGGTTCAAACCCGGCCTCGGCCGAACTGCAAAACAAAAAAATAGCTGGGCATTGTGGCAGACGCCTGTAGTCCCAGCTACCCAGGTGGCTGAGGCAAAGAATCGCCTAAGCCCGGGAGTTGGAGGTTGCTGTGAGCTGTGTGATGCCATGGCACTCTACTGAGGGCAATAAGGTGAGACTGTTTCTACAAAAAAAAAAAAACTGCCAAGATGAGTCAATGCAAAAGACCAGCTTTCAACAAATGGTGCTGGGATAGCTAGATAACCACAGGCAAAAGAATCAAGTTAGACCCCTGCCTTAGACCACACACAGAAATTAACCTTAGACCACACGTAGAAATTAACTCAAAAAGGATCATAGACCCAAATGGAACATCGAAAGCTATAAAACTCTTTTTATTTTTATTTATTTATTTATTTATTTTTACAGTTTTGGGCCCGCTATGGGGCTGGCACCCTACCCCTTGAGCCACGAAAGCTATAAAACTCTTAAAACACAGGAATGAACGTTTGTGACCATGGGTCAGGCAAAGCCTTCTTAGCTATATTACCAAAAACTATGCTAACAAAAGAATACATAAATGAAGAGTTCTTTAAAATTTAAAACTTTTGCGCTTCAAATGATACCATTAAGCAAATGAAAAAAAAAAAAACCACTGAGTGAGAGAAAATATTTATTTACAAATCATCTATCTGACAAAGAACTCATATCCAGTATATATATGAGTCACTATGAAAATTTTGAGACAGGCTGTGTTATGGTCCATTATTTCACTTCCAAGAAACACAGGCAACAGGTCAACAGCATCCTTCCTTGATTCACCAGTAGAAGTTTCAACTTGACCAGCCTATCGGTGTTCCTGTGAGGATTTCTTTTATTTCCATCTATGTAGATTTTGTTTCTTAATTTTTGTGTATCTCAAAACTTTCACAATGCCCACCTGTAAGGAATTCTTTAACTCATCAATAAAACAATAAATGGCTCATTAAGGGGGGGGGGGCAAAGGATCTGAATAGTCTTTTTTTTCAAAGAAAATATACAAAAATCTAATAAGCATATGACAAGATGTTCAACATCATTAGACATTAGGGAAATGCTAATTAAAATTATAATAAGATACTACTCCACACACACTATGATGACTATAATCAAAAAGACAGTAACAAGTGTTGAGATGATTTAGAGAAATCAGAATCCTCATAGTTTGCTGGTGGAACATAAAATGGTAGTCACTTGGAAGAGTCTGGCAATGCCTCAGAATGTTCAACATAGAGTTACCCTATGCCCCAGCAATTTCACTCCTTGGTATACACCTAAGAGAAATACAAACATATATTCACATAAAAGTTTGTGTACAAGTTTTTATATACTCACATAAAAACTTGTACACAAATGTTCACAGCAGCATTATTCATAGTACCCTGAATTGTACACTTTAAATAAATGAGTTGTATATGAATTATTATGTCTTAATATGGCTGCCTTTTAAAAGGGAAGGGGGAAGCCAAGGGAAACAGAGGACTGGATTAGGGATGTAGGTAGATAGTACCCAAAAGTTGGAAACAACACTAACGTCCATCAACCAGCGGATGGGCAAACAACATGTGGCATATCCATACATGGGAATATTAATTGGTATATCCATACAAGGGAATGTTACTTGGCCATAAAAAGGAATAAAACACTGATGCATGCTGCAACCTGGATGAACTTTGAAAACATTATTTTTAGTGAAAGAGGCCAATCACACACAAAATCCATATTGGGCAGGGCGCAGTAGCTCATGCCTGTAATCCTAGCACTCGGAGAGGTGGAGGCAGGTGGATTACTTGAGCTCAAGAGTTCAAGACCAGCCTGAAGAGTGAAGCCCTGTCTCTGCTAAAAATAGAAAAAAGAAAAAAAAAACTAGCCCAGTGTTGTGGCAGGCACCTGTAGTCTCAGCTACTTGGGAGGCTGAGGCAAGAAGATTGCTCAAGCCCAAGAGTTTGAGGTTGCTGTGAGCTATGATGAGATAGCACTCTACCCAGAACAACTGAGCGAGACTATCCCCCCCCAAAAAATCCATATTGACATGAAATGTCTGGAAGAGCAAATCTACAGATATAGAAAGTAGATTAGTGGGTTCCTGGGGAAGGGGAAGTGGCTGCTAATAGGTATGCCATTTCTTTCGGGATGTGATGAAAATGTGCTATCATTGACTGTGGTGATGGTTGTACAACTCTATGAACACAGTAAAAAACATTGAATTGTACACTTTAAATAAATGAGTTGTATGTTATATGAATTATTATATCATAATATGGCTGTTTTTAAAAAGGGAAGGGGGAAGCCAAGGGAAACAGAGGTCAAGAGTAGGGATGCTGGGCAGAGATGATGTATTTACCCTGGTGGTCGGGAGGTTGGCTCAAGTGTTAGTGAGAGGAAGAGGAGATTCCAAAATCCCCCAAAATTTTCAATAAAGCAAAGAACACTTACATGTGGTGTGGTCAATGTCCTTTTGTTCACACAGAAATCTCAGGAAGAAGGAGGACACTGAACACCAGCCCAAGTTCAACCTGGACTGGGGACTACCTGGCACCCAGGCACACTGAGTAAGGGAAGCAGATGGCAGGGTGATGTTTAGAACGGGATGTGCAAGTGCCATCGCTCGGCTCCTAGAGGGTAGCAACCTACTCCAATCCTAACTTTCCCAGTGGCACACTCTGACTGTGACCTTAGGGGAGCTTCTGATGATCTGTAGCCTCTTTTGATGATCTGTAAAGTGATCATGTTTTTTTCCCTTCATCTTCACAGTGTGGTAGATCAAGCAAGAGACTGCACCAAACTGGTCAACATATGGAGGTGGTCAACATAAGCAACTTTCATTGAGTCCAGTCAATGAAAATTAAGTCAACTTAAGTAGGTGGTCCATGAAGGGAGATGGTCAACTACAGAGGTTCTACTGTAATTCAACATAAGGGTCTTCTGGAAAATCTTCCCTAAAACCCCCTTCCATGTCCACAACCTCCCCCTCCTCCCCACACCCACTTCTCTATTTTCTATAAAGTCCACAGAACAAATTTTTCTTTCCTGAAACCTAATCCACCTACAAAAGTCCTACAATTTAAAAAATAAAATAAAACAAAAATCACATTCCTGTGTTCAAGACAAGTACTAAATGCAAGTTCCACTCCATGACTTCCCAGAAAAGAAAAGAAAATTGGTCAAGAGAACCTCCAATCCCCTCCCAACTCTTGAGTGCTTTGATCTACGCATCATCTTTTCTACATGGTTAAGTTTGTATCTCATGAACATGACAAAGATAGCAGAACCTCACCAAGACAGAGCTGGTATAGAACCAATCAGATGGGAGGTCAGTGGGGAACAAATAATAGCTGACCTCACTTAAGTTGCTGGTGCTACATTTCTGCGGTTCTTTGACCTTAAGTCCTGTATGTCATAACAAGACTAGAGAGGATGCTCCGTCATAAATACAACCAGAGCACACAGTTCTTAAAGGTTTGCTTAATCCATTTCATGCCACCTACGTAATTCTATTGGAGCCTATGGAGTCACTTTTTAATGTTTAATTCTTTATTCATATAGGCAGTCCTAAGTGGTTAACAAAAATCATCTCCAATTCCATTGTCACTATGAAAAGTTGGAAATACCACACTGAACCATCACCCCAAAGGTAAAAGTAGCAAATGTACTATTTTTTTTATTGTTTTCCAAGAGTACACCATCACTAAAAATTATACTGAGTTTTTTTGTTTGTTTGTTTGACCTATCAGGCAGCTAAGGTCAAACCGTTTAACAACACAGTGTATGGGCAGTGTGAAGAAACAGGCATTCTCATCCATTGCTGATAAGCTGGAAATTGGAATGAGTTCCTAGAAGACAAGTTGGTAGTATCTACCAAAATTGTAATGTACATTCCTTTTGATCCAGCAATATCTCTTCCAGAACTTTATCCTACACGTGTGCAAAATGGCATAGAAATGAGGTCACCATTGTGGCCCTATAATAGCAAAAGACTGCAAATAACTAAATGCCAATTAATTGGACACTAGTTAAATAAATGACATCAGTTCAATGATACTATGTACAGTGGGGGGGGAAGAATAAGAGGAAAAAGCAAGTGACAGAACGGTAAGCATGGTGTACTTCTGTGCATACACAAAGAAGGTGAAGGGGGATACAGATATAGCTGGTCACACTGAGTGGTTATAAGAAAGGGAATTGGAACCATGGACAAACGCAGAGGAAGTTTTCAATTGCAAACCTTGTAATTTTTATTTTTTTAGACAGAATCTCACTTTGTCACCTTGGGTAGAGTGCTGTGGCATCATAGCTCACAGCAACCTCAAACTCTTGGGCTCAACTGATACTCTTGCCTCAGCCTCCCAAGTAGCTGGGACAACAGGTGCCCAACACAATGTCTGGCTATTTTTAGAAATGGGGTTTTGCTCTTGCTCGGATTGGTCTCAAGCTCTTGAGCTCAAGCAATCCACCCACTTCAGCCTCTCAGAGTACTAGGATTACAGGTGTGAGCCACCATACCCAGCCTTAATCCTTATAATTTTAAAATTTTGAACCACAGAAATTTAATATGTATTAAAAGTTTTAAAATAAACATACATTTTGTTTGAAAAATACTATCAATAGTCACAGGCCTTTGTGGACAACCTACCTCCTCCGTAAGTTCTCACCTCCTCCAGCCTCTAGAAACCTTCCCCCTGCCTGTACATGGATACTTCTGGGTCAGGAGAGATAGCGGAGCGTTGGGAGCAGCTGTACAAACAGTGCATAGGGCCAACTCTCCCACGCTGGTTTACATAGTTAAGCAATTCCTTTTCACCACATACAGCTGGGAGAGTGGAAAAGACCCAGGTGGCCTAGGACTTGGAACTGCATGAATACTTCTCCAGCTTTTCCACTCCAGCTACACCAAGGCAGAGAAGTTCAAAGGGACAATAAGAGATATCCAAGGGATGGCAAAGAACTGCTTTCAAGAGTCAGGCATTTCCATTAATTATGCATCTAACTCTTGCATTCAGCACCAGAACATTTCTCATTCTATTGTATCTCTTTTTATATTAAGAACACTGTGTTCTTGGTATTTGAGGAAGAGCTCTTACCTTATCCCATGATTTTGCCAAGCACTCTCCACCCCATCCACCCAGCACAGGAACACAAATCCCACCCTGAGTAATAAACACATGTATCACCTTAAGATCGGAATTCTCATTTTTACTTCTAAAAACGGGAATCTAACCATGCAGAGGAAAGCATAGGGGCTCAAGCTGTGCCTCTTGCTGGAGGCTTCCACCTGGCCTCGGCTCAGAGAGCCTTGGTTTCCTCTTCTATAAAAGGGAGATGAAGTTACCTAACCTGTATATCACTGTGAATATCTAGTCCAATGAGAATCCACCTCAAGGTAGCCACAGTTATTACTAGGCCAACCAAACCTATGTCTCTTTCCCAATGGGGATGGACTTAGCACAGTCTTCCCCCTGTGGTTCTAAATCACCTGCTTGGCTTCAGGCCACAATCTGTACATTTTTACCAACTGAAAGTCAAGTCTAGACTTCTCAAAAGAGACAACTGAGATCTTCTAACAATCTTTCCAGGGTGACTGCTTTGTACAAATAACATGACCCTCTATCTTATGTCAAGGGCAAGTCAGGTTTCTTGGTTGGCTGATTTATTAAAAATTTAGCCCCTTTTCCCAATCAAGAGTGTTCTGGCAAACTGATGGTAACTAAGAAAAAAAATTATTCTAACTCAGACAATAGCATGTTTGTAAAACTGCTAAATTTCTGCTACTTTTAAAATACTTGATTTTTAACCACATGCTCCAATTATCAATTTTTTTTCTTTTTTTGAGATAATTTTTTTTTCTTTTTCCTCCCCTTGTTGCGCCACGGAGAGTGTAGTGGTGTATCTTAGCTCACAGTAACCTCAAACTCCTTGGTTCAAGCAATCCTCCTGCCTCAGCCTCCCAAGTAATTGGGAGTATAGATGGGCACCACCATGCCCAGCTAATTTTTGTATTTTTAGTAGAGATAGGGTCTCACTCTTGCTCCGGCTGGTCTCCAACTCCTGACCTTAAACAATCCTCCCATCTCAGCCTCCCCACAGTGCTAGGATTATAGGTGTGAGTCACTCTGCCCAGCCCAATGATCAATTTAAAAGGAAAGGAAAAAAGGAATATGCAATTATCTCTCACACACATATACACAGTTAAATCCCAGTCTTTGCCAGGTACCACCATTCATTGCAAATAATGACTTGCTTACAAACTGGCATATTTTCACGAGTTAATGCCCATGCTTAGAAAATATTCACGCTGGTTCCTGAAGCCAGAGGAAACTTACTCGTGACAAGCAAATAAACCCCCAAATAACAGGGGGTTCTGCCTTATCAAATGGGCTGAGGAGCTTTCCTCATAGGAGGCACAGACCTGACACCTGCACAGGCTTGCTGCTGACAGGTGACAACTGACCGCACAGGGCCAGGGCCTCCTGGCTTGTCCTGGTGCCTACCCGACACACAGGCACATCAGGTTTTACTAATTAACAAAGTTTCTACCACAGCCAGCTTTGTTTCCTCTCTGTCTCCCTTTTTTGCTGAATTAGTGAAAACAGCTGAGGCATGGAGGCCTGGGCGTCCAGCGAATGGAATGTCAATGTGTCAGTTCCGTCTCACTGGTCACCCCCATGCTCCAGTGTGTTGAGGCTACAGGATCCCAGCTGAGGGGTATCAAAGTGTCCGCCAGGTCAGCTCACATGCTGCGAAGTTACCATCTTCTCACCATCACAGCTGTGGGCATCCACTTTTATTTGCACTACGAAGGCCTGGGTCACAAAGAACAAGTCCCTGTATGTGTCTTTAGCTTCTCCCTCATCTGAGCAAAAGATAAACAACTTAGGTGGAGAAGCAGTATTATATTATTCTTAAGTAGCTTCCTCTGTCCCTGTCCCTGGGATTAGGTGTTGTGAGGTACACGGGCATTGCCACAGGTTTCCCCAGGCAAGCTCTCCAGCCCTGAGTTTAATTCACATCCTTAAAGACTGTGTAGGTAATGTTGCCCTAAATGGGCCAGAAAAATAAAAAAAGACAGACTTATACAAGCTTTAAAAAGCTGAAATTCCTAAAATGTGATGGATTTCTTCCTTCCTCCTTTGACTCCATGTACCTTTTTTTTTTTTTTTTTTTTTTGCAGTTTTTGGCCGGAGCTGGGTTTGAACCCACCACCTCTGGCATATGGGGCCAGCTCCCTACTCCTTTGAGCCACAGGCGCTGCCCTGAAAACATTTTTAATCCCATGTCCCAAGAACTACGTCAGAGTTTCCAATTTTCTCTCAGTGTATTTACCAAATGCCAACTCCATTCCCTCCCCTCATGTTTGCAGTTCAGAACTCAATTGCTTATACAGCGATAAGCTCTTTTTCTTTGTTTGGTGTTGGGCAAAGGAACGGTATATGGGAGAGATAGGGCAAAGTAAGGGACAAAGAAATAGAGGTGCTCATTACCAAACCCCCAAATATTTCCAAAGAAGAGTCAGTTCAAAGCCAAGAATAATGAAGGCAAATGTTTGATTTCCTTTTGTTGGAAGATGTAGATTCGAGACCAGACCCTGCTGATAATTTCCTGTGTGAAGACCTTAGGAGAGTCATTTAACTTCCATCTGGCTTTAGTTTCCTCTTCTGTCACATAAAAGGGTCAGGCTAGCTCATCTCAATGTCCCTGCCAGCTCTGACAGTCTGAGATTCTATAATGAACTTGAAGAAACCAGGCAGAATTGGAAAGTTATGGATTTAAATAAAACTAAGACTTCTAAAACTATTATTCCTACCAGATCATGTTTACAATGTATTTTCAAATGCTGTCAGCTAAGATCGATCGTGTGCATCAGTGTCCTCGCCAGAGCAGCTAGAGCTGAGAGTCACATCAAAATACAGGCAACTTCCTGCCACTGACGCTGAACAAAGTGCTACTAGCTCATTTCTCAAGGAGGGATGCTCAAGGAGATTAAATATACCATGTTTAGTGAAGATTTTCTTTACATCTTGTGTTTTCATGACGCTGGTGGTAATTTTCTTGCTTACCGAACCACCTAAAAGATATTCCCTTTTAATCCTGTTCAATTCCCCAGTTTTTCCTTTAGCAACTCCATGATCACGTAGGTTGAAAATATCATTAGTTTTCTTCACAATGTTTTTGTGAAATAAATTAATGCACTTCCCTTTAGATAGTTAAAAAACCAGAAAGATTTGTTCTCAGAATGCCCTGTAATCCAGACAGGGATCCAAGACGGAAGTCACGGCAATAAAATCCTCACCCTTGCTCCCAGAATGCACTTGACATACAGTAAACCTACACAGGTACCCAAGACAGGATAAATAATGACAGACAAAAATTCTCGGCCCTTAAATAGGTACAGAGCAATTAAGTGATTTTGCCAAAAGGCAACATGCTCAATAGTTCAGTCCTTGACATGTGGTGAGATTCTGTTACTACAAAATGTATAGAATGGGCAAATCCGGATAGATCGAAAGTAGACTAGTGGTTGACAGAAGATGGGAAAACAGAGGAATTCAAATGAATGGGGCTTCATCTGGGGGTGATGTAATTATACAGTGATGATGGTTACCTGAATTGTGAATATATAAAAACCACTGAATTTTAACCACTTAAAAATGGTTAAAAAAGGTGAATTCTGTGTTCTCTTAATAAAACAAAAGGAAAAAAAAATTCAGGCCTTGGAGTCAGCAGACCCGAAATGGTCCAGTTATCTCATTATTCTAAAACTGAAACAGAATGTTAAGCTTAGCAATGTCTCAGGCACACAGAAAGAAGTCAGTGGATGACAGCTGCGTAGTAAGATCAGGTAGCCGGAAGTTACACAGCTGGACTTGGACCCAGCTCTCTGACTCCCTATCTGAGTACCTGTGTTAGTTGCTATCAGAATCTTCCAAGTGGGGCAGCTCCTTCAGGGGAAAATCCCCCTCAGTGAGCCAGAGAAGGGGAAAGGGAGATCCAAATCTAAAAACTCAGGGCTTTAACCACATCCACACACTCACTGTGTTTCTCTGAAACACAGCCTTGAGTTACAGACTTCCGATTATGCTTTATTTTTTTGACACCACTCCTTAAAAAAATTCTTACAAAATGTTCCCCAGTTTCCCTGGGTACTCTCAGTGTCCAGGAGAGGAAAAGAGCCTCCCATCCATATTTATAAGACACCATTTCCCCTAACCCTGAGAGTCACATTCTAAGCTAACCTAACCAGCATGTAGAAGTTGTGTTTACAGGGCCCGACATCCCCCTGCTGTGCCGTTAACCTTCAAGGAGCTGCTGGCTGGCGGAAAGAACTCCACCCAGGCTGTGCCATACTTCCAGTGCTCTGAGTCAACAGGAAAATATTGGGGGTGGGAACAGGAAAAAAGCAGGGATTAGACTCCCAGTTGGATTTGCTGTCACAGACAGACCACATGGCTCTGTAAATGGTTCCAGATTAGCCTGCTGTCAGCACACACATGTCCAACTAGTTTAACAGGATTTTTGAAGAAAGCAAGATAAGCCAGCAGGTTCTCTAGAGCACTGCCCCCTGGAGAGGTGCAGGGACCTCTCCAAGATAAACCAAAAGCTCAATCTGGAAGCCAACAGCCCAGCCCAGAAATCTTGTTATCTGTGAAAGTTGATCTTTCAACTTTCCCATTTTGCTGCTACCATATGTCCATAAATGCAGAGTGGATCAACCCTGAAGTGTATAAATCAGGCCATTTAAAAAATTAGTAAGAATGCTTAGACCAAGAACTCTTGATCCAATGACCATTCTCAGTAGTACCTCTCTGCACCCCCAAACAAGACCAAATATCTATGTAGACAACTGTCATCTTTTCCCTTTGCCCCCCCCAATTTCACCCCAACACTTCCATGGCTACAGGAAAAAGCTAGCAGGGACAAGAGAAGAAAAAGGGAGACAGACACCACCTTGCCAGGCAGGAAGCCAGGCCAAGACTTGCCAAGTATTGAGGCTGACTCTCACCCCACCCCGGGTTAAGACAAGAAGGGTGCACAAGAAGGGTGACCTTCATTTGTTTCCTCCTTAAAGCACTTGGCTGTTCCCTGGGACAAAGCAGAGCAAAACAGGCTCCTACAAAGCTCATGGTTCCCCAGGCCTCTTCTTGCTGGCCAGCCTGCTGGAGTTAGCAGTCAGCTCCAACTGACCAGCAAAGGGAACAGGGCCAGAACAGAAATGTCCTCATCCTGGTACGGTCACCTTTCTGAGGTTTTGTCCAATTACAACATCTCTGAATTGCAGTTTGGTTTTCTTAAAAAACAAGGGTGGCCTTATGGATCTAGTCATTGCACGGATCAAGAAAAATGAAAGATAATAGCGCCAAATGTCAAAGCACTAGTCACACAGGAATAGCAAACAGTATTCAGGAAGGAGTTACTATGTACCACCCAGTAGTAGTCTTTATAAGACATAAATCACAGATTTCCTTTTAGACAGAGGCCTTGGAGGAGGCGTGGTGACTTTCTGGTTCCTGGCCCCTTGGACCAATTGTTCTGCAGCCATGCTCTTGGCAGGATTCTCACTCAGCCCCTCCTTTGCTTTTTCTGTGTGTATATTGTTTGGTTTGGGGGGAAGGGGGTTTGAGACAGGGTCTTGCTCTGTCACCCCAGAGAGTAGAGTACAATGGCAACAGCATAGCTAACTGCAACCTCAGACTTCTGGGTTCAAGTGATCCTTCTGCCTCAGTTCCCAAGTAACTGGAACTGCAGGTATATACCACAATACCTGGATAGTTTTTCTTTTTTTCTTTTTTTTTTTTTTTTAAGAGACAGAGACTCACTTCGTTGCCCTTGGTAGAGTACCATGGTCTCACAACTCACAGCAACCTCCAGCTCTTGGGCTTAGATAATTCTCTTGCATCAGCCTCCCAAGTAGCTGGGACTATAGGTGCCCACCACATGCCCAGCTATTCTTTTGTTGTAGTTTGGCTGGGGCTGGGTTCGAACCTGCCACCCTTGGTATATGAGGCCGGCGTCCCACCCACTGAGCCACAGGCACCGCCCAGTTTTTCTATTTTCAGTAAACATGGTATCTCCCTCTTGCTCAGGCTATTTTCTACCTCATAAGCTCAAAGGATTCTCCCACTTGGGCCTCCAAGATTACAATCATGACTCTCTGTGCCCAGCAGAGTTCCTCCTTTTCTAAATGAAGAACAAAATGTCTCCTTTCCCCTCTGAAAAGCAAGGAGAAACAGAAGAGGAGGGATGGAGAAACCAAGTCTGATCAAAGACCTACCCAAGGACTGCTCTTCACTAGAACCAGCTTCTATCTGTTTTTAAAAGTCCCAGAGCAGGGTCAGAGAAGTTGGGACTGTGTGATCTGAAGCAGTCACAACTTCTCTGAGCCTCTCCGCTATATAAAACATCGGAAGGGAAGGGACTCCAATTAAGGATTGAAGTGTCCACCATTGACTGTCTATACCAATGGTTCTCACTCTGTGAGTCACGTCCCACAGGAACTGTATTAAAGGGTTGCAGCCTTAGGAAGGTTGAGAACCACTGGTCTGCCCTTGATGAACATGCAAGCTGGACTAGGTACAGTGCCATTCTTAAAGAGTTAAACATGTTCACAGTGAAATGCACAAAACAACAACTGTCTAACATTCTCCAAGGTCATGGCCACCTCTGTGACTGAGAATATGATGTCTGCATGGCAGCTAGAGGTGATTTCCTCTCTCTAACCTTCCAACATTTCCTTTTCTCTAAATAAATTAAAATATACCTGGATATTCACTCATTCATTCATATCTCACTCATAAAGTCATAGCATGTCCGCATTATTTGAGATACCAAATTTCTCAGGTTCAAATCCTAATTTGAACATCCAATACTCCCACCTCCCCCTATATCTCTGACAGAGAAGCCACCATCCAGCTTCCAAGGACAGGAAACACAATGCTTCCTCTCACAACAAACCTTCCCCTGTTCCCATCATGCTCAGTCAGGTAAATGTCTCCTTCATGCTGAGCTTACATCTGCATACCTACGATGTCACTGGGACCAACCAAGGTTGGTACAGTCCTTCCAAATCATACCCTTTCAAACATTTAAAGTCTACCCTCATGCCATCTTATCCTGTCTTTTCTTCTTTAGGCTAAACTTTCCTAAGGTCTTTCCTCATCCACTGGAACATAATAGCAGATCTTTTCACAAAGTGCAGGAGCCAAAACCAAAACAACACTCCCTAGGGGAGTCTGGCCGGTCGTCTTCCTGATTACTAACTACCCCAGGCTCTCCAGACAAAGTTTCTCATCTTTGCCTCAGACAAGCTGCCTGGATTTCTGAGGAATGTGCGAATTGGACGCTCTGCACATTTTTTACAAAGGCTCCATTCTTAATCCAAATTTTTCACAAAATTGAAGTTTTCAGGGAGGCATGGGGTCTTCCTTACCCTGATAAATGACTGTCCTAATTAATGTATGTTCAAGTCTCTGAGATGGTTGCAAGTTTCAGTTCAGGGTTTTGGGGGCGGGGATTCCTCACGTTCATTCTGGCCTCTCATTTCCCAGATGAGCAAACTGGGGCCTGCAGAGCCTAAGTGGCTTGTTTAAAGTCACACAGTGAAATTTCAGCTGTGGTGGAAGCTTGATGGCCTTAACTCCAACTTCCCGCCCTCATTAGGCCATATCTATGAACTGGGTAATCCTACTCCTGCTCCCAACAATGGCAATGCCTTTTTGTCTCTTCCAGCACTGCCTAGGAACCCAAGGAAGTCCTTACGCTTATCCGGCCTCAGGAAAACACAGATGAATCTCTCTTGTTGTTTTGGGCTGGTCATACATAGTGGCCACCTGCCAAGGGGAAAGAGTGCGAAGAAAAACATCTTACGCTTCCTTCTCAGCCCAAAAGACACATTCCCCGTTCCCACTCTCCCAAGCTTAGGTTCTTGTCTACTCACTACTAGAAAGTCACTCGATTTGACACCTCCCCACCCAAATTTATGAGGGACCTTCCAGAATGATCTTGCCAGGATGACACTTCAGCCATGACACACAGTTTACAGCCCAGAATGACTCCCAACCAATGACAAATTGAATCCAAACTCCTAACTTGGCCTCCAAACCTTCCTAAATTGCCTTCAGTCTGCCTATTCAGTCTGACCTTGCCCGAGTCCTCCCTTCATGCCCTGTGTCAAACAGACTCCTCTTTGTATCATACGGGCACATTCCCAGTTACAGACCTTTGTGTGGTACTCAGAATCCTCTGTGGAAAGTAGCCAAAAACAGAGAATTATGTAATGTGGTATTTCCCCAAAAGTATTCTATAGAACTAAAGTACTGTGTGGAAGACTCTGAAAAATAGTTTGTGGTCCAACCATACACTTCAGTAAAATTGTTGTGGTTGAGTTCTTTATTGGAGAATCATAATCCACATCTAGCCCACATATTAAAGGTCCTGAGAAGTTCCCTGAGAAGAGAGGCTATTTCACTTCATTTCAGGAGTTTCCACATTGATCTCAGATCTGCCCCCTTCATCCATCTCCACCATCCTGATGCAGCCTGAGCTGCCAACATTTCCTTCCTGGACAAGAGCCTCCAGCCTGGTCTACCCATATCCCCTCTTTTTTCTGCCCTCTCCAATCCAGCACCAGGGCAGAGAGATTATGTAGAATCCCAAATCATATCACATCATCTCCTGCTGAAACACTTCATTGGGTTTCCTGGGCTCTTGAGTATAAAGGCAAAAACAAATGCAAACTGCCTAACTCAGTCCACAGGGCCCAAATGGTCTACCTACCTTTCCAGCGCCATCTCACACCACACTCCTCTTTCTCACCCACCCATCCTTCCACTGGCTTTATTTTTAAGTTCCCCTCGTATACCAAGGTCCCTCCCGCCACAGGGCCTTTGCACATCTGCCTGGAAGACTCTGCCTCTGTCCCTCTACCATCCCTCACCTCCTCAGGGAAATGGTTCCTGGCTGCCCAGACTAAGTCAAATCCTAGCCCAAAGCCTCTTTTCTGTGAGCTTTGTATTCTTGCAACTTTTATGCACTTGCATGATTTCTTTTCCCATATATTTTCTCCTATTAGACTGTAAGCTTTTTAGAACAGAGAACACGTGTCAATTTCTGTACACTAGGCTCCAGTTGTATATTCAAAAAAAGAAAGTTGGGCCAATGAAGGTATGAACAACTGATGTGAAAAAAGGCAGCACAACATTATGCAATATAATCCCTACCAGGGACAGGGACCAACCACTACAGAAGAGGAGTAGGAGCCTTAACTCTACCTGGGTGAGATGGGTACAGCTGCCAAGTGCTTGATGCCACGCACAGAAAGGAAAGGGGAGTCACTGTGAGTGGAAGGGAACAGCATGTGTCAAGGCATGGAAGCTTGGCAAGGGCTAGTTGCATTCTAAACAATTCTGTTTTACACCTAGACTATCCCCGTCTCTGATTCCCAAGGGCAGAAAAAATGGCTTTTACACAACTCTCTCTTGCATGAAGCTGAGGGCACCAGAAAACACAAGTGCCTGCTTATATGAGGAGGAAGCTCCTCCCTAGACAATGGCTCTGATTCCTCCTGTGCGTGTGGGCCCTAACCTGCACTTTTGCCGCACCGTACACACGCTCAACTGACCATGGCCTTGAGATTAAAGCCACTTTTGCAGATTCCACAGGGCCTGGCCCACTCACGCCCCCCATTCCTGTGGAACCAATCCATTTCTAAAAACTATACATCTCTTTAACCCCACTCTGTGGTTAGCAGCTGTCCCCAGGAATCTTCCTATTTACACCAAATAAGAAATCTAAAATCAAAGAGGTTTAGGCCACTCAGGACCTTTGTCTGTGGGCTTTTACTTCAGAGGCTTTAAACCTCACTCGAAGTTTAAACATGGGAATGTGTCTTTATTCTTATTCCCCATCTGAAACAGGGAGACGCATGCCAGACGCTTCTCCTAGCCAGTGTTTTAACAGAAGAGAACCCTGTCAGGAACCCTCCCCTGCCTCAGCCTCCACTCCAATCTAACCAGGCCTGTTCTTTGTTCTACAAAACAAACAGCAAGTTCCGCTTGCCAGGGCAGATGAGGTGCACACAGGCAGCAGCAAACAAAGAGGCCCTCATGCCCAAGGCTGCCTTTCCTGTTGGACTGACGTTGTCACCTGTGCTCTTTGTGTGAAGTTACCAGATGCACCAGGTGCTTACAGGGACCCATCAGAAGATCCCTGGGCCTGCATCAGATGGGAATATCATTCCCTGGCCTTCTATTTTCTATAACCACCCCCACACCATGAAATACAGTAAGATGTGGGGCCCCAGGGGTACCAAAGGTAATAGGGCTTCCTGTTCTTGGGGTCTGCTGCTCCCTTCAGGTGCTGCTTCCACAGGACGCACCTCCCACTCCTCCCAAACCACCCTGCTCGCGCAGAGGAACCAGAGCAGTCACTGTGCCTGGCTGCTACCCCTTCTCCCTGCTCTGACCCCCACTGTTGGTAGCCATAGCATGCCAGATACTGTGCTACCAACAGTCTTGAATCTATCAGCTCACCTCACCCTCCCCAAAGCTCTGTGGGGTGGGCTCTGCTACTATTCCCAAAGTACTGACAAGGAAACTGGGGCTCACATCACATAGCCAGGATTCAGACTGAGTCTGTTTGACTTTAGAGTACACCCTTTCATCCTCTCAATATGGCCTAACACCCCAACTACGTACTAGCTTAAAAGGCCACCAATCTCTTTTTGTAGGGCCTTGATAATTCCTTTATAAAACAGACTTGAAACAGAGTTAAAGGCAGGGCTTGACCCAAAGAGCAGGTCAAACACAACTCTCGGTCTGTTCAGTAGGTAATTCTGTTAAAAATTAGGATGACTTTCTTGGAACTGGTTGTATTTATTTTTAAGACCCTATGAAGAAGGAAAGAAGGCTGTTTGGCTTTTGATTGTATTTTTTAACATGTTTGTTGCTTTTGTGAACCCATCTAGTTGAGCTTTCAGACAATCCTGCCAACCTTTTTCTTGAAAACACACTTCCCTCCTCTTGTCTTTCACTCATTTATCTTATCTCGGAGTTCATGAGACTCCATTCCACAGTCATTCCTCGTTATCAGTTTTGCTTTTACAAACATTTATCTGTATTGCTAAGACATTCTTGGCCTTCTGGAAATATGCTTTCATTTTTCTTTTTTTTTTTTTTGTAGAGACAGAGTCTCACTTTATCGCCCTGGGTAGAGTGCCGTGGCGTCACACTGCTCACAGCAACCTTCAGCTCTTGGGCTTAAGCGATTTTCTTGCCTCAGCCTCCCGAGTAGCTGGGACTACAGGCGCCCGCCACAGCGCCCGGCCATTTTTTTGTTTTGCAGTTCGGCCGAGGCTGGGCTTGAACCCGCCACCTTCGGTATATGGGGCCGGCGCCCTACTCGTTGAGCCACAGGAGCCGCCCTGGAGGACCCTTCTTAACTAATGATTTATTATTAGATCAAAAAACTACAGAATTGGGCGGTGCCTGTGGCTTAAAGGAGTGGGGCGCTGGCCCCATATGCTGGAGGTGGTGGGTTCAAACCCAACACCGGCCAAGAAAAACTGCAAATAAAAACCAAAAAACAAAAAACTACAGAATTAGTAAAACACATTACCTCTTTGGCTAAATTTCAATAAATCCTTAAAAACTTCCCAGTTACATTTTTACATTCAACACTAAAAGAACTTTTCTCTTGGCTGGATGCAGTGGCTCCCGCCTATAATCTTAGCACTCTGGGAGGCCAAGGCCGGTGGATTGCCTGAACTCACAGGTGGGAGACCAGCCTGAGCCAGAGCAAGACCCTGTCTCTAAAAATAGCTGGAAGTTGTGGCAATCACCTGTAGTCCCAGCTACTTGGGAGGCAGAGGCAAGAGAATCGCTTGAGCCCAAGAGTTTGAGGTTGCTGTGAGCTATGACACTTTACCAAGGGTTACAAAATGACACGCTGTCTCAAAAAAATAAAAAACAAAACTGGGCAGCGCCTGTGGCTCAAAGGAGTAGGGCGCCGGCCACATATGCTGAAGGTGGCGGGTTCAAACCCAGCCCTGGCAAATTGCAAAAAAAAAAAAACTGCAAAAAAAACCCAAAAAACTTTTCTCTCTTAGAGATCTGTTGCAACCACATAAATGATCACGCAGGACACAGACAAGCCAGGAGAATGTCTTGTTCTCAGTAATTCCTCCGATGAGTTATGAGATTGTTACTGTTATAGTAAGTACGATGTTTAATCCTCTATAGAGATCTAGTTATGATCAAAGCTCTCCACCTCCAATTCACCTTCCCAGACCTGAAGTTAGGAGGGTCTTTTTCTGGGTAATTGTGTCTTCTCCTATAACTGTTAAAGTTAAAGGAATAGATTCCTGGATACATCATTCACAAGTAAAATTCTGGAACCCTTCATGCCTGGGTGAATATTTTATGAAAAAGACACCCCAGGCAATTGAAGCAACAGCAAAAATACATTACCAGGATCTCATCAAACTAGAAAGCTTCCGCACAACCAAAAACACAGTAAGTAAAGCAAACAGACAGCCCTCAGAATGGGAGAAGATATTTGCAGGTTATGTCTGTGACAAAGGTTTAATAACCAGAATCCGCAGAGAACTCAAACGTATTAGCAAAAATAGAACAAGTGATCCCAATCTCAGGGTGGGCAAGAGACTTGAAGAGAAACTTCTCTGAAGAAGACAGGTGCACGATCTACAGACATATGAAAAAATGCTCTTCATCCTTAATCATCAGAGAAATGCAAATCAGAACTACTTTGAGATGTGGATTAGCCCACATCACAAAATCCCAAAACCAGAGATGTTGGCCTGGATGTGGAGAAAAGGGGAACACTTCTACATTGCCGGTGGGAATGCAAACTAATATGTAAATTTGGAAAGATGTTTGGAGATCACTTAGGGATCTAAAAATAGATCTACCATTTGATCCTTCAATTCCTCTACCAGGTATATATCCAGAAGAGCAAAAATCACTTTATAACAAAGATATTTACATCAGAATGTTTATTGCTGCCCAATCCATAATTGCTAAGTCATAGAAAAAGCCCAAGTGCCCATTGCCCATGAATGGATTAATAAATTGTGGTATATGTACACCATGGAATATTATACAGACTTAAAAAGATGGAGACTTTATCTCTTACATGTTTACATGGATGGAGCTGGAAAATATTCTTCTTAGCATAGTATCTCAAATGGATGAAAAAGTATCCAATGTACTCAGCCCTACTATGAAACTAATTTATAGCTTTCATATGAAGGCTAAAACCCAATGATAGCACAAGAATATGGGGCAAGGGGCAGGGGACGGGGGTATGGGGGAGGATGTATGGAGGGAGGATAATTGGTGGGACCACACCTTGTAAAATGCACCTTAGGTGTGGTTCCACCAATTACCCTCCCTCCATCCACCCTCTTCCCTCCCCTCCCCTCCCTTTACCCTTTTCCCTTCTTTTTGCGCTATCATTGGGTTATAGCCTTCATATAAAAGCTATAAATTGGTTCTATAGTAGGGCTGAGTACATTGGATACTTTTTCATCCATTCTTTTGTCATTGTCCAATCCAACAGGAAGTAGCTAAGATTGAGTTGATGCCCTTTTTGCCTAACAACAGTTAGAGTAGTTGGACAGGGAGAACTGATACAGGGTCCCCCATTCAGTTTCCTAGGCCTGGGCAATTTCCTGGAGCCCTGGCCTCTTCTGAAGTGGACACCCTGCCCTTGTGTAGGGAGCTGGAGGGACTGCATTCATCTGTTAATACATTCATCAACATCGAAGTACATCAAGTCCTGGCCTAATTTGATTCTCAGGACCTCCCTTTTTTACTGTTTTACAAAACAGTATATAATCCCTAGACAAAAGGCCAATGGGAATGCCTCTAAAGTGTCTACTTTACCTACTGCTACCCGTAGGTCTAAAGAACATTGACCATAAATCCTACTCTTGCTGGGTACAGTGGCTTATGCTTATAATCCCAGCACTTTGGAAGGCTAAGGCAGGAGGATTGCTTGCGGCCAGGAGTTCAAGACCAGTCTGAGCAACGTAATGAGACCTTATGTCTACAATAAATAAATAAATACATAAATAATTAAGCCCAGCATAGAGTGTGCCTGTAGTACCAGCTACTCAGGAGGCTGAGGTAAGAGGATGGCTTGAGCCCAGGAGTTCCAGTTGCAAGGAGCTATGATGCTACTGCCGCATCCCAGCCTGGACAACTGGAGCGACACTAAAAAAACAATTTTAAAATCCTGCCCTTTGGCGGTTGTGGGTGTGCATGGGGTCTGAGGCTTACAGCGGGGTTTTAGTGGCAAGAGTGTCATGTCAGACACGGAGGACAACTTTGATGATGTGGAGGAAGACGGAAGGCTGGATGACTCAGGGTGGGCCAGGTGAAGGTGGTGCTGTCCCCTCTGAGGAGAGACTGCAGGAGAGAAGCACACGGTGTCACCCTACGTGACCACAGGAGTGAGCCTGCGTGCTGGGCACCGGCGCTGTTCAGCTCGCGGTGTGTGCCCCTGTGACGGTAGACCTGTCAGGGACAAATCCTTTGCTCATCTCCAGCGAGGAACTCAAGGCCTAGAAGAGCCTCATCCTTCTTCGCTGCTCCCCGCCTGATGGGAGCTATGAAGACTGGGGTGGGCCAGCTCATCACTGCTGACCGAGTGGGGGCCGCTTGCTGCCTCTGGCCCTGCAGGCATCTGTCTTCACTTTCTGTGGTAGCCGTAAATAATAGACTGTTCAACCCCCCCCCAAAAAAAACGAATCCTGCCCCTAGGCGGCTTCACATAGGTAGCCCTCCTGCCTTCCCTGAGGGGCTGTCCCTCCCTCTGCTCCAGAACCCCTGGGTCAGGGGTGGGTGGTGACAGCCCAGGCAGCCAACCGTTTGGGGATTTTGTGACTGCTGAGGACTTGCCTTCCTAAGTCCCTATTAAATGTTTCTTTCTGAGAAATTGGGTATGTCAGCCTCTTCCTTGGGCCTCTCAGCTTCCTCAGACTTGGGGTCAGGTTTATGTGCACCAGCTTACTGCGGCGCACACATAGAATAAAATAGAATAATAACGAAAGCATGTTCCCTGGGCTAATAGTGATGACCTGTGGAAGACAAAAATGCAGTTCTGAGTGAGGCGGGAAGGTTTCGCTTAGTTGACAGTACCTACATGATAACACTAAGAATGCCAACCAGCGCCTGTGGCTCAGCGAGTAGGTCGCTGGCCCCATATATGGAAGGTGGCAGGTTCAAGCCCAACCTCGGCTGAACTGCAAAAAACAGAAAAATAGCTGGGCGTTGTGGCAGGCGCCTGTAGTCCCAGCTACTTGGGAGGCTGAGGCAAGAGAATCGCTTAAGCCCAAGAGCTGGAGGTTGCTGTGAGCAGTGTGACGCCACGGCACTCTACCCAGGGCGATAAAGTGAAACTCTGTCTCTACAAAAAAAAAAAAAAAAAAAGAATAAAATACGGCCCGGCATGGTGGCTCATGCCTATAATCCTAACACTCTGGGAGGGCAAGGCAGGTGGATTGCTTGAGCTCTCGAGTTTGAGACCAGCCTGAGCAAAAGAGAGACCCTATCTCTACTAAAAATAGAAAAACCAAAGCAAGAGGATCACATGACCCCAAGTTGGAGGTTGCTGTGAGCTATGATGCCACAGCCCTCTACCCAGGGAACAGCTTGAGAATCTTAAAAAAAAAAAAAAAAAAAAGAATAAAATGCTTAGGAATAAATTTAACAAAAGAAGTACAAGTTTATATTTTGAAAACTACAAAACATTGTTTTAAGAATCTAAATAAGGGCTCAGGGCCTGTGGCTCAATGGGTTGAGGCGCCAGCCACATACACCTGAGCTGGCGGGTTCAAATCCAGCCTGGGGCCCGCCAAACAACAATGACGGCTGCAACCAAAAAATGGCCGGGCGTTGTGGCGGGCACCTGTAGTCCCAGCTATTTGGGAGGCAGAGGCAGGAGACTCGCTTGAGCCCAGGAATTGGAGGTTTCTGTGAGCTGTGATGC
>CAUYON010193927.1:0-11726 GCA_963573935.1 Arctocebus calabarensis | reverse complement strand
TCTGGCCTGAGTTTTTGTATCCAGTCAGCCAACCTATGCCTCTTTAGAGGACAGTTTAAACCATTCACATTAATTGAAACCAATGATAAATCTTGAGACGATCTAGTGGACATTTTTAATCCTTTTGTCACTGTGTGAGTTGGACTTTGATAAAAAGTTTCTGGATGAGTTTACTTTTGCGTTGGAGAATTACACTGGTCATTATGGAGAATAGGTCTGAGAATATCCTGGAGAGCTGGTTTAGTTATGGCAAATTTCTTCAAGATGTGGATGTCATTAAAGTATTTAATTTCTCCATCATAAATGAAACTCAGTTGAGCTGGATACAAGATTTTGGGTTGAAAGTTATTTTATTCTAGGAGATTAAAAGCCAATGACCATTCTCTTCTTGCTTGAAAGGTTTGATCAGAGAGATCTGCAGTTATTCTAATATTCTTCCCCTTATAGGTTATAGGTTTCTTGCGTCTGGTTGCTTTCAAAATTTTCTCCTTCATATTAACTTTAGTGAACTTAATTATGATGTGCCTGTGGGATGTTTTATTTGGGTTGAGTCCTGCTGGGGTTCTGAAACTGTCTGCTATCTGAATTTCAGAATCTCTTGGCATGTCTGGAAAATTCTCTTTCATAGTCTCATAGAGAAGAGACTCTGGGCCTTGTGATGCCACTTCATCATTTTCAGGTATCCGTATGAGGTGAATGTTGGTTTTCTTCAAGTTATCCCATAGCTGTTGGAGGGAATAAAGTGTTTTTGCCTTCCCTTTCTCTACCTCTTTGTTGGTTTGGGAGCATTTGATAGCTTTGTCTTCCATGTCAGAAATCCTTTCTTCTGCTTGCTCCATTCTGTTACCGAGGGATTCTACTGTATTTCTCAGATCTTTGAGGGCTGCAACTGCTTGTCTCAATGTGTCAAAATCTTTGGTCATTTGGTCTGTTAATTCCTTGACTTCTTGAGACAATTTTTGAAATGCACCCCAAATTTCTAAATCCAACTTTTCCTCTATTTTATTAATCTTGTTTGCAATCCAAAATCTGAATTCCATTTCTGACATCTCAGTCATCTGTTTATGCATAGGATCCTCACTTGTGTCTGCCAAATTGTTCCTTGGGGGGGTTGACCTAGTCTGTTTGTTCATGTTTCCAAAGCTTTTCTGTTGATTCCGCTCCACGATTAATTTTGCACCGTTTGGCTGAATGAGTAGATAAGGACAATTTGGGTTAGGAGTTCTAGGAGTAGTGATTGACCAGTCCTTTGCCTGAAAGCTTGGATTGGTGTCTGTATCTTTTCCCCTAGAGGTTTGCCAAGGACTCATAGAGTGCTACTGCTTGTGAAACTAGGGACCTTCTTGGTGTGGTGGGGTTAAGTAGCTCTGTCTTATTTTCAGCTGATCTTTGTCTTACCCTATAGAATCTGTTACTCTGGGTGAAATCTGAGCTATGAAGAAATATCAGCAGTTAAGTCACCACACCCCCCACAGGCAATAATTGGAAAAGCAAAATCAAACCTTCCCACTACCACACACCCAGGGTACCATGTTGGAAAGTCCTCGAGTGATTGGCCCAGTTGAAGAGGTCCCAATCAATTGTCCTAGCTAGCACCAGTCTCAAATGAAGAGTTAAAAAGTCTCTGGCAACTAGATATCAGGGATCTGCTGGAAACTCTAGTATAGCTTGCTCTGGTGCTCTGTGAGGTCAGGAGGGCACCCCCCTAGCAAGTAGATTAGTCTGGGAAGATTGATACCTCCTTCCCCACCTTGCCTCTCTGTCACACCCAGTCAGTGGTAACAGTTGTGATCCAGTTTCCTCCAATGAGCAGATGCTCCAGAGGTTTGTGCCTGACTGGGTCACAGTGAGGTCTGTGGCTCCTCAACCAGTCTGCTACTCCCTGTCACTGTTTTGCAGGGGGAGGTGAGACCTGACAACCTGGGTACTTGATAGTGGCTGGGAGATTCACTCAGTTCCAGCCCTGTCCCTGATTGATGTTACTGCTGGAACAGAACAAGTTCTTAGAATTCATTTCTGTCAAGGCTATTTTTCCTGATCAGACTGGGGCTGCAAATAGGTCTGACTCAGTCTATGAGTTCTAGCCCTTTGTCTCAGCTTTCATCCCCCAAGGGCCAGGTTAGTCTGAAGGTAAGCAAGGCAGCCTTGTCCTGGTTATCATCTGACTCTGTGAGTATTCTAATACCTGCTCTCTGTCCCAGTTGGTACTGCCTCAGGCATATCCTTCACGTGCCTTGGTCGCCAGTCCGCTCTGCCAGTGGCTACCACCGGAGAAGCCGTCCGCTTCCCCTGACCACCCAGAAGACTGGGAGTGTCTCCTCAAAACATCCCTAGGGGTGCGAGCTCTCCTGCTATTGTTTCTGCAGCTGCGGTTGCTGTTTCGTGCCTCAGGGGACCTTCTTTCCAACTGGGCCTCCTCTCAGCTCACTTTCCTGTCACTACTCCTGAGCCGGAAAATCAGCACAGTTCAGCAACAGTCTGTGCTCCATCCACACCCCTCGAGAAAATCTCCAAGAATCTGGACTCTGTGTGGGACAGGCCTCTAGACCTCGGGGTGAGAGTGGAGGGGAATACCAGGAACACTAACTTGCAGGTAGAGAGTATATACAGTTTCATGCCTGGCAGGAGACTCCTGCAGCACCCTAGTAGGGGAAGGAGGTCTGGTTTTTAGAGGGTCTCTTCTGTTGGGTAGAGTGGGAGGACATCTAAACTCTGCTCGCTTGTTTGTATGGAGGTATGGAGTATATTGTGAGCCGCTGTCATGGGAGGGGAGACTCCCGTTCACTTGGTGATGAGCTCTGTACCTTTTTGTTTTGTGTCCCCGGGGTCTCAGGTCACCCCAGCAGGGTTGATGTGCATTCTTCGACCTTTTCTTTTGGCTCATATCTAAACCATCAGCTTTCTTACTGAGTTTCTGTCTTTTAACTCTCCTTCTGGATGGGAACCTCTGTGGAAAGCTGCTACAGATTGCCATCTTGGCTCCTCCCCCCATAAATATCATCTGAAGAGGACACCAACTCATACCACTCTGGCTTTTCTCCACAGACCTCACTATTGCCTTCAAGTGCCATAAAGCTGTAGCACAGTGTAAACATGTTATTTCTAGTTTATGGAAGCATGAAGAACCTGAAGGAAGGTTAAATCATGCTGCATTTATTTTGTTAAAAGAACAGAAAAGTCCATAATGTCGTTTAGAAAAATTCCTAGCCAAGATAGCTGAAACAGAAAACTTATTTTTTTCTAGAAACTTTGGAAATATATATATATGATTTTCTTCTGGATGGTACTTTTCTATAGGGTTGGTAAATAACATTTTATTATGTGTATTTTCAACAATTTTTCCATCAGTTTTTGCAGGATAACAAACCTTCCCAAAATGTGGTAGCTTTAAACAACAACTAATTTGCATTTCACTTTTTGGGTTAAGATCAGCCTTGGAATTTCTATAGGTCTCAACTAGCCTCCTTCCTACATATAGATTCTGCTGGCAGTTAATGCTTTACTCACATTATTTGGGAGTCAGCCTGCTCTTGACTGACATGAGAGGCCATTTGTCTCTTGTCATCTAGCAGATTAGCTGATCTCCTTCATGTGGTGGTGGTTTCAGAGTTCCCAGGGGCTGTAAGAGAGAAAGCTGCAAGGGCTCCTGAAACCCAGACTCAGAACTCACACTATAACAGTTTCTTTGTTCAATAGAATTAATTTCTCTAGCTCTGCTCATCTCTCTCTCTTTCTGTACCTTAAATAATAGATTAATATCTCTCTCTCTCTTTCACTTTCTCACTTTTCCTCTTTCCCTCACTCTATTCTCACATAAATGTCTACATACACACATACACGGTTCCTCTTTGACTGAAAATTAACAGTAAACTGTTCTATTCAAGGAACCAAGGCTCCGTTATCACACCCAAAGAAGTGGCAATTTGCAATTTCCCACGTCACAAGGTCAGCCAGATTCAAAAGGTAGGTAAATAGACCTCTTTTTATAGGTGGAGTAAATTATTGTGGACAATTTTGTGACCTTGCACCCTAGCAGTGCCCCTTCAGTGTGTCAGAACAGAAGACCCTTGTCTCTTAGCTGCAGGTTGTGCAGTCCGATGTGGGGTTCCTCATCAGGAATCTTTCCGTACAGCCTCTGCCACGACGCTTCAGTCCTTACAAACACTGCATCATGGTGGCTCCTGGAAGTTAGAATTGGTGGTAGAATTGGTGGTAGATTTAAGGGGCGGGGGATTTCAACAATAGGACCTGCCTTTTCAAGCTGCTGGCTCTTCAAAATTTTCTCTTGATCTGGAAATATTCTTTGATTTGGGACCACTTACTCCCTCTGTAGGTTGTGAATATTTTTGGTTCTGGGGAGAGCCAAGAGAGTGTGCTCTGTGTGTTAAATTCATTTTTTTTTCTGAACAGGTGCAGCACACCATATAGCACAGGTGAGGGGTGGTGGCAGTGGGGAGGGTGAGAATGTAACCTCAGCATTACCAGGGCTGCTTGCATTCTGCCTCTTCAAAGTGCTCTCCTTCCTTCCCTGCTCTGGGTAGCACCACATGGTGGGAAATTGCAACTTGTCACTTCTTTGGGTGTGATAGCGGAGCCTTGGTTCCTTGAATAGAACAGTTTAATGTTAATTTTCAGTCAAAGAGGAACTGTGTATGTGTGTATGTATGTGTGTGTGTGTAGACATTTATGTGAGAATAGAGCGAAGGAAAGAGGAAAAGTGAGAAAGTGAGAGAGAGAGAGATATTAATTTATTATTTGAGGTACAGAAAGAGAGAGATGACCAAAGCTAGAGAAATTAATTCTATTGAACAAAGCAACTGAAAAAACAAACTGTTCTTTAAGAACAGGGAGATCTTGTAGAGTTTTCCAAATCAGTGATTGGATTTTTGGTGGAGGTATGTGTTTGTGTGTATGTGTGTGTGCACACATGTATGTGCATAGGCCCATGTTTGATGGAGTGTGGGATGCTATAATGGACACCAATTCAAACCAAGTCATGCTTCGTCTGTGGTAGAAGAGTGGTTCACCCCAAATCTTCCTGAATCCTCTTCCTTCCCCACAAGTTCTATGGGAATGTCATCCCTCTTTGCTAATCACTGGCTTTGCTTTCATTTCCCCTCTCCAGCTGAAATTTGGGGAGAGAGATCCTCTTTGAATTTCCTTGGGCAAGTTCACTCCCACGACCCTCCTCTCACCTCTCTCATGTAGCAAACTGCCCTGTCTATTCTTCCTACCAACTTGAATCTCACTTTCTTTTCCCTTTCCAATTCTACCTACATGGTGATATTTTTCTTTATTTTATAACACACTTCCAAATAAACAACAAAGAGGAGACGAAAGAAACAACAAAATAGCAGGCAATGTTTTTGACAGATTTTTTTCCTTATCAAAGCATTAAGAATCTAGCTATAGGCAATTCTGTTGTAGGTAGTGCATAAAGCAAGTTACACAGATATGATTCTTAGTACTAGAAATTTAATTCTTCTGAGATATGTGTTCCTTATATCTCTCCTAACTGCAGAGTAGCTTATGGGTCATCATTTTGTATTAGATTGAACTACATGAAATTGCTGATATTCAACCATTGTTGATCTACAAAAATAGCAGTTTCACTGGGTACAAACTACATTTTATGTTAGCCCACTGATAAATATTTTTAATCAGTTTTTGTTTTGGGGGGCATTTCCTCTGCTGAATTTACATTAAGCCAGAACAAAATTTACCTTTTATCTTTCTTGCCCCCACTACGATGACAGCTTCTCTCGGATGGTTTCGTTTCTTTGCCTCTCTCTGAGCCTCCTACCTCCCCTCTAATCAGGCCATTGCCCTAAGTACAATCATCAATGACTCCATAGGATAAAATCTATATTATTTAGTCCAGCACACAGGTCTCCTCCTGCACAAGGCCCCACTCTAAGTCATCAGCTTCCTCTAAAGCCACTCTGCAATGGTCCCATGCACCATTGTCTTTAGACACTGTTCCCACAACCATACAGGGTCTGTCGCAGCTCTGTGATTTTTCTTTTATTTTTTTTTTGCAGTTTTTGGCCTGGGGCTGGGTTTGAACTTGTCACCTCTGGTATATGGGGCCGGTGCCCTACTCCTTTGAGCTATAGGCACTGCCCACAGCTCAAAGATTTTCCTTCTGCAAAGAATGTTTGTTTTCCACTTGTCTATCTGCTGGAGGGAATGTAGATACCCCAAGAGGTCTCAGCCTTGGGGTGCTCAGCTGCTTCTCTCTGTTCTTTCTTGACTTGCCCCTGAGTGTATCAGTCTGTCCTTCAAGTTCTCTAAAGACTTGGCCTGTGTTTTGTATTCCCAGCATTGCCTGGCCCATGGCGAAGGCCCCAATAATGTTGGTGAATGGATTCTCTGCCTGTAAAATTCATCAGCATTTTCTTCTCCTATTCAGGAAGGAATAAGACTATTCAGAGGCAAGCTTGTTGCTAATATTAAAGTTAATCAGCTTGCAAACATCCCACTGGAATTGGGATAGAAAATATTCAAGGCAGTCTTTGTTTTCCTCTAAACCCTTTACCTGTCCCAGCTGTGATGAGTTATTTCAGAAAAGATTAATATGTCTTTAAGCCTAATTTTAGAATTATTTTCAGCAGCAGAGGACACCTTTCAGATTTAATGTAGAAACATGCAATAACTTCTATTTAAATTTTACTTTATAACCAATGAATTTTTGTTTTCTCCATTCATCAAATTTGACTTAATCCTCATATAACCTCAAGGGAGTGCAGCTGACCAAGAGCGTCTTGGTTTTCTTAGGTGATAAAACTCCTGCTTAGTTCTGAGATTTTTAAATTCAATTCCATGGGAAGGTCTGACCCCAAATGCCAAACCCTGGGCTCTTTTGCTCTGACTTCTCAGTCTTAGCAAGTGCCTTGAGAAATTCCAGTCTGTTTCACAGTTGGAAGAGCTCAGTGGTGGGAGGGGTCCAGTCTAAGAAGATTCTAGATGGGGCTTCCTAGGGCCCTGCAGAGAACGATTGGGAAAGCCTGGGACTGGATGTAGAAGTGGAGGAATTCCTGATTCTGCAGCTACTCCCCACTTCTCTTCCCAGGAGGCTGGAGAATGGGTGGGGCTGGAGTGGGCACACAGTGGGGGAAGGGAGCAGTTGCCACAGGCGAAGCTGCAAACAACAGTGGTGTGACAGGGGAGAGAGTACCATTGCCAGCAGCTCTGAGCTAACGATGCCCTCTTCTCCTCACTCAGCAGCAGCTCTGAGGCAGAAAGCCGCAGAACAAGTGTCCCCAAAAGGGATTTGTATGATGCTCATTTTGCACAATGTTTTTCCATTCTGTCCAACAGATTTTTGTTTTTTTAGAGCCATATAGAAGCCACTACACTCAAGCTATGGCTCTGAGATCTTTTGGGGTTGTGGGTGACAGACTCTCTGTCCCACCCTACCCAGTATTTACCCCCATTTCTCATCTCCTTCAATTCATTTGTAATGTATTTTGAGGAAAAGTGGTGAGGAGGAGAGTGAGTGTTGAAAGTTATACTGATAATGGTGCTTTTAAACCTTAAAGATTTAGTCACATTGATTAGTGTATTGGGCTTGCCCAAGGGACCTAGTCATATAATCAGTCACAACCTCTAAGGCCCTACTGTATATGTTAAAAATTCACTAAAGCCAAAAAACACGTAGATGTTATCAGTTCTAAGTCCACAAATTCAAGGGTGCCCCCAAATAAATTAATCTATATTTCCATGAATAAAGAAATTTAATATTGGGCAATTCAGGTTGACCTTAGTCAATTCAGAGTTTTCCTCCCCCCACCTCACCCTTTGGGATTTATTCTAAGTTCCCAGGAGCATGAAGACCTCATGGATGGGGTGTTTGGTCTCTGCTCCCCTTTCCCAGTGGCATCCAGAGAACTGTGCCTTTCATGTAATGTGGGGAGAGAGTCCACTCAAATCATTCTGGTCCTTCTTGTGGAAACTGGGAGGCTACTTCAGATCCATGGATTCTCGGTGGGCTACTTCCTCACATCTCTTGAATGGGTAGAAAAATTCTTCATATTTCAACTATGGTATTTCAAGGACTGAGAAACTGAGGGAAGCTAATCACGTTGGGGTCTTCCTTTCTGATGCTACTGCCTCATGTGTTTCTAGTACCTTGATGCTACTGTGACCCTATCTGGCCCATGAGGCACATACTCTTTCTGATTTTATATTCCCAAATATTTCTGGATTTCGAACTCTCCTATCCCTAGTACCTGCATAGGATACAGGATAGGATTTTTGACTTTTTTTTTTCCCTTGGGGAACTCTTGGCGTCTAAGCTCTGCTCTTCTCCTTTTTGCGGATTTTCCCTCACCCCAGCTGATGGAATCTTTACCTAGTTAGGAGTGGGTGCCAGATTCTTTCTGTTTTCTCCACGCCTGTGTTTATACGGAATAAACTTTAGTCTCAGAGTCTTTTTAAAACTTTTGCTTTTGATACTCAAAAGCCAAGGTTTTGAAACATAAAAGCTTTTTTTGCAGACAATTGTCTCTGGGCAATCATTTCAAGACATTATTTTGAGACTCAAAAGTGGTATTATCCTTTAGTGTTTCCGTTGTAACAATCTTCTCCTGAAGTAAAAAGATATTTCTACTAAATGGGGAGAAAAGGGGGAAAAAGCTTGTTGGAACTTTCGGGGAACCAAAGTTAAAATCTCCAATTATTATTTAGTTCTTTCTATGTGTTTATGATAGATACCATGAAAATCTCTCTTCCATATCCACTTCTGAAATGATCTAGCAAGCATTGTACACCATTATAAAAATTCCTGTTTCAGGATATGGGGTGTGGGTACTGCTTGTTGGGATGAGTTCCACACTATGTTAAACTCTTAACTTGCTCTCAAAGAAGGCTCCAGAAAAGCCAAGGTATGGTTAAAGAAAAACCATTCCCATCCCACTTATCCCTAGAGCTTCTCCAGACCAACGTCTGGAACCGGACATTGAAGATGGGTGTTTAGGCCATTGCTTCTATTTTCACTTCATCCTAATCAATATATTCCTAAAGAACTTTATATTAAAATAACTTAATACATAAGGGAGACTTGGGGAAAAACCAGAAGTAAGGTGGTGATTGAAACAATTTTCCAGGGAAGAGCATGCAGAATGAAAAGAAAATAGGACTAATAGGATGGAATGCTGGTGCTGATAATCTTTTTAAAAAACTTTATTAATTTGGGGTTTTAAAAAATTTGATATTTTGGTAGATTTAGGTGTATAAGCGGTTTTTGGTTATACGGATGAATTGAATAACAGTGAGTCTGCGTTTTCAATTACTTGAATAGTGTACATTGTAGTTTTTTCCTTCTAATCTCCTTCCCAACTTTCCCCCTTCTGAGTTTCCAATGTCCACTGCACCACTCTTCATGCTCCTGTGGGACATATAGCTTAGCTCCCACTTACAAGTGAGAATACACAGTGGTTGTTTACCCATTCATGCATTGCTTCACTTAGGATAACAGCTTCTTGTTCCATCCAATTTACTGTGAAAGACAATATTTCCTCCTTTTTCATGGTTTATTGAACTCTATGGTATAGCTATATCTCATTTCTCTTTATCCACACCTCAGTTGATGGGCGCTGAGGTCAGTTGATTTGTGTCTTTGCAATTGTGAATTGTGCTGTGATAAATCAATGAGCACAGGTGTCTTTCTGATATAATAATGCCTTTTTTTCCCTTTGGATAGATACCTAGCAGTGAGATTGGCAGATGAAATGGTTGATCTATTTTTAATTCTTTGGGAAATATCCATATTGTTTTCCAAAGAGGTTATACAAATTTACATTCCCAACAAAACTGTATAAGCCATTCCCTTTTGAACACATCTACACCAACATTTACTTTTTTTGTTTGTTTGTTTTGTAATAATGGCTATTCTGACAGGGATAAGGTGGTATCTCATTGTGTTTTGAATTTACATTTCCCTAGTGATTAGTGATGTTGAGAATTTTTCATGTATTTTTTGGCCATTTGTACATCTTCTTTTGTAAGGTATCTGTTCGTGTCATTTGTCTACTTTCTAATGAAGTCTTTTTTTTCCCCTGCTGATTTGAGTTTCTTGTAGATTCTGAACATTAGCCCTTTGATGTATAGTTTGCAAATATTTTTCCCATTCTATAGGTCTTCTATTTACTCTTTTGATTATTTTTTGACACACAGAAAGTTTTTAGCTTACTTAAGTCCCATTTTAAAATTCTCATTTTTGTTGCAATTGCTTGTAGGGTCTTGGTCATAAAGTCTTTGCCCAGGCCAATGCCCAGAAGAGTTTTTCCTAGGTTTTCTTCTAGAATTTTTATTGCTTCAGATCTTAATATTTAATTCTTTGATATATCTTGCATTAATTTTTATATTGGGAGAGGTAGAAATTCAGTTTCATTCTTCAGCTGGTAGTTATCTAATTTTCCTATCACAATTTATTGAATAGGGCTTCCCATTCACAATGCATATTTTTGTCTGCTTTCTTAAAGAGTAGTTGGTTGTAGATATATGGTTTTATTTCTGGTTTCTCTATTCTGTTTCACCAATCCATGTGTCTATTTTTGTAGCAATACCAAACTGTTTTTGTTATTACCACCTTGTAGTATAATTTGAAGTCAGGTAATATGATGTCTTCAGATTTGTTCCTTTTGCTTAGGATTGCTTTGGCTATTCAGGTTCTTTTTGGTTTCATATAAATTTTAGGATTGTTTCTTCTAATCCTATGAAAAATGGCATTGGTATTTGCAGATGGTTTGGGGTAGTATGGTTATTTTTATAGTATTGATTCTTCTAATCCATAAGAATAAATACTTTTCCATTTGTTTGTGTCTTCTACAATTTCTTGTAGTTTTTTTTGCAGAGATTGTTCACTTCCTTGGTTAAGTATATTTCTAGGTTTATTTTATTTTATTTTATTCCATTCCATTCCATTTGATTTTAGTGGTGCTGATAATATTTAAAAAGAGGGAAGATACAAAGAGTCAATGAGGGGAATTCAGAAATAGAAAAATAAATCCAGAACAAAAGGTCTGCCATAAAAGTCAAAGTACATATTTCAAGAAGGAAGAAGTAGTGAAAAGTGTTAAATGTCTCAAATAAATCAAAGAGGACTAGAATAAGTTCTAGTATTCTATACCACTATGGAATGACCATAGTTAACAGTAACAATTATTTAGTTTCAAATAGCTAGAATGAGGACACAAAGAAATGATAAACACTTGAGATGATGGACATGCTGATTACCCTGATCTGATTGCTCTGCATTATGTACATAGAAACATTGCTATGTATCCCAGGAATATGTGTTATTACTAAATGCTATTTAAAAATTAGAAAAAGAAAAAAAAACCAAGAGGGCTACAGATATAATCAGTGATCTTAATAACGGCAATGTCAATACACTGGTGCTGTAGGAAATGAACTTGTTGAAGCATGAAGGGCAGTAAAGGGTATGGTAAATGTCAATCAGTACTTCCCAAAGTATGTTCTTTTGCATAATTGTCCCAAGCAGTATACTGTAGAAGGAGAATTTTGTAGTTCTATATAATAATAGTGAGAACAAAGCAAGTTCAAACTCAAGTAGCTCTCTCTGGTTTTTTTTTTTTTTTAATAATTTTATTGAATCATAATTATGTACATTGGTGCAATCACAGGGCACGATTCATATACATTCAGAAATATTTTGATCATACTGTTACAGATATCCTTCATGGCATTTCCTTGATCACTAT
>CAUYON010193926.1:0-15538 GCA_963573935.1 Arctocebus calabarensis | reverse complement strand
TCCCTCCCGTCCTTCCTTCCTTCCTTCCTTCCTCCCTTCCTTCCTTCCTTCCTTCCTTCCTTCCTTCCTTCCTTCCTTCCTTCCTTCCTTCCTTCCTTCCTTTCTCCCTTTCCTTCTTACTTTCTTCCTTTCATTATTTTTCATGAGATGGCCTCTCACTATGTTTTCCAGACTACAGTGTCATGGCATCAGCCTAGCACACAGCAATATCCAACTCTTGGGATGAAGGATTCCTCCTGCCTCACCCTCTAGAGTGACTGGAACTAAAGGCAAGTGCCATAACCTTGACAACCTTTTCTTTTTCTATTTTGGAACAAACGAGATGTGTGATCAGAGCTGAGGGTATTGTGGTGTTGCTTGTTTCCAACCCCTGAGCTCAGGGAATCACCCCACCTTTGTTTTCCAGTACACCCAAGTATTGTAGTCATGTGTGGCAAAACTCATTTAGCCCTAATTAAGGATTGACCCTATCGGGGTTGTTAAGTAGTTTCTAATCCTCAAGCCCCCATGACACATAGGGATTATGTCAGGACTGTTTTTCATATCTATGATGGCAGATATCACAATTATGCCCACATCTCTTTTGCTTATCAGTTTTCATTAGTGATTGTGTATTGAATGGGTGGCCCCAAATAACTATTCTACTTCCCATGTGGCAAATAAAACAAAAGTTTGGACATACCTTGCCCAGATGTCAGGAATGCTGGAACTTTCCAGACAGGCTGATATTTCCCATGTTGAGAATGAATAACTGCAAATATTGAGTACAATACTAGACACATTGCCTAAACAGAGAGGACCTTCAGTAGGACACCTACAGTCTGAAACAATCCTACTCTAGAATAAGAAATACAATCTCAGGTAAAGCATAATTGAGAATTGTGTGAAGTCCCTGTCAGGTGTGTGAAATCACTGTCTGATATTTGGACTCGGGTTCTTGGTGTGTAACATCCTAGGGAAGCACTAAGTATAAACTGTATCCTTCCACTTGATTACAAATCCATGATGTGAAGAGGAAAGGAAGGGTTCTTGAATCCTTTGGTCATATATACAGACAAATTTTTGGAAGCAGGAATTGAGTGTGAAGAATAGAACCCTACTCTTTTCTAACAGTTTAAACCCAATGACAAACCAGGATAGCCACTACATATGCTTAATAGGAATAAGGTTAAGCATAAACATGGTAACACAGGGCAACACCCATTGTGATGTCATCCACACAGTGACCATGTAGTGACTTCATCCTGGAATGTCCTCAGATCCAGGCTTCTGGTCAAAGATACTAAGTGGCCTTTTCTGCTCACTTAAGCTGTTATCCCTCAAGCGTTTGAAGCATGACACTTCTTAGCCCTCCATGTACAAAGAGAAAAGTTAACTTCCATTTGTGCCTTACTGAATGTATTGATGGTTCAGATTCCTGGCACTAGTCTGAGGCAACATGAGACAACAGTTGAGATTTTGGACGGCACTCTGAATCAAGGTGCATCACAGCTGACAAGACTGAAATGAGTCACAGCATTTTTTTTTTTTTATACAGGGCCTCAAACTTTTGCCCTGTGTAGTGCGCCATGACATAACAACTTACAACAACCTACAACTCCTACTCTCAAGTGATCCCCCTCCCCCCCTCAAGTACCTGGTACTACTGGTGCCACAATTCCTAGTTATTTTTTGTTGCAGTTTGGCCAGGGCCGGGGTTCAAACTCACGACCCTCATTATATGGGGCTCACACCCTACTCAAATTGCCACAAGCAATGCCCCTGGAATGCTATATCACGGACATGTTTGACACCTACACCAAAATATCCATTTTGAGAGAAGCTTATAAATTTACTATGCCTGGCTACAGCCTAAATTTGGTCATAGTTTCACAGATCTAAAAAGTGTATTTATTGCTTGAAACATCAAGGTAATTCTGGTCTTTTTAGATGGAGAAAATGTTTGCTGGCTGGTTGGTTGGTTTGTTGTTCATGGGTGAGTGTATGGGTATGTTTGAGATGCAGTTTCCTTCTATTGCCCAGACTAGTTTTTTTTTTTTGCCTCAGACTAGATCATAACAATATCAAAGTCCAGAATTCAACCAATTCTACTGCCTGAGACTCCCATATGGCTATGACTGGAGATGCTTGTTTCAATGTCTATATAATTTTTCACTTTTATTAGAGACAGGGTCTGACTCTAGCTCAGTTCCTTCTCAGCACTCCTTTGTTGAAGAACTCCACTCATTTAAGACTGCCAGAGGTCTAGGATTATAGGTGTGAGCCATACAGTTTGGTCATTTTCTCTTTCTTTGATTCCCTTTGTCCTCCCTCCCTTCACCTTTCTCTCACTTAATCCTTCCTTTCTCCAAATCCCTCTTTCTCATTTGTTTGTGCTTGCCATTACTTTCTTTCCTTCATCACTTCTTTCCCTCTATCTCTCTCTTCTACAACTTAAGGGAAACTTCTGTAGTAACAAACAAAGAAACTATACAAGAGATTCCTGAATGTATTGTCTTGAACTCTATACTTCAAATCGGTGAATTGTGTGGTGTGTGATTTATGTCTGTGTAGAATGGTTATTTTTTAATCCATGGGCTTTTGTCTATGAGGAAAATTGAGAAAAACTTTCACTAAAACATAAGGATGGATGAGTTCCATAGTTCACATCTATGATCCAAGCAATTTCAGAAACTGAGGCACAAAGGTAACTGAAAGCTAAGGAGTTTCAGACCAGACTAATTAACATAGTGTGACCCAACATTCTCAAGAAAAAAGTGCAAGATTTCCCCAATATAGTTGTCATGGTCCTGTAGTCTCTGCTACTGAGAAGGATAAAGTACGGCAGATCACCACAGGTCAGCAGCTTTCATTGTCTTGAACCGTGATGGCACAAATGTAATTTTTGTTTTGTAGAGACAGAGTCACACTTTATTACATTTACTTGAGTGCCATGGCATCACAAGGCTCAAAGAACCCTACAAATCGCGGACTTAGGCAATTCTCTGACTTCAGACTCTCAAATAGCTGAGACTACAGGCACCTGCCACAAATCTTGGCTACATTTTTTTTGCAGTTTGACTGGGACCAGGTTTGAACCCACCACCCTCAGTATTTTAGGCCAACTACCTACCCACTAAGCCATAGGCAATACGCAACCATTGTATATTTCTGGGGCAAAGGGGGAAATGCTCTGTCAAATCTCTGAGAGATATACTGTATAGGTGGAGGAAAAATCCAGTAGCATACAAAGTGTTTTATACATGTATCCCTAATGGGATTTATTACCAGGCTTGCTAGTCTATCTCAATATGGGTAAATAAACTAATGCAACACACAACATGAATAGAATAAATAAGAAAAACAACATGGTGACCTCATCAGACACAGAAAAGAGTTTCAATATAGCCACCATATCCTGTTGATAAAATCTTTTAAAAATCTTAGATGGAAGGGGAATGTCTTCAGGACTACTAATGGGATTTACAGATGATTGGATACATATATAATGTGCTATAGTCACATGATGGAATATTCTTCAACAATCAAAAAGAATGAAGTGCACATTTATGTTACTATAGGAATGAACATTAAAATCCTTATGATAAAAGAAAACGAATGGAAGAGACAAGATGGTTGCCTGGAGCCACTTTTCCACAGAGGCTCTCATCCAGAAGGAAGGTTGAAGGACAGAAGTTTAGGAAGTAAGCTAATGGTTTGGAGCTGAGCCAAGAGAGATGGTTGAAGAGTGCACATCTCCCCTGCTGAGGTTAGCTGAGACCCCAAGGAAACAAATAATAGGTACAAAATCCATTGCCAAGTAGAAGCAAGTCCCCTCCCTATAAGAACGGCTCACAGTATACTTTCTACAAACAAGCGAGCTGAGTTCATATCTCTTCCTATTTTATCCCACAAGAGAAAACCTCTAAAACCCAGAAATCCTTCTCCAGAGGGGACACACAAAAGTTCCATAATACTCTCACACCAGGCTTATAACGGAGCATAGTCTCTACCTGCAATTCTTAATTCCTGGCAATTCCCTACATTCTCACCCCAATGTCTGGAAGACTGTCCCCTGTGAAGTCCAAGCTGTCAGGCATTTTTTTCTAGAGTTGTGGATTGGGATTGGTCTCTTCCAGATCTGTGCTGGTTCTGTGGCAAGGGTGTGGAAAGGGGACTGTAGCGAGAGGGAGCCGGAGCCCTAAAGGAGAAGTAGAAGTGGTTCCCCGTGGCACATTGCAGCAGCAGCAGTGGTGGGAAAAATAGGGCCCACACCCTGGGGATATTTGGAGAGACACTTTCCTTCCTATCTTAGCAACCAGAAGGAGCTGGGCATCTACTCCAGTGGTAGCCACCAGTAGAACAGGTCTGGGATGAAAATGCAGGCCTTGTGAGTAAAGGATATGCCTGAGGCATTACCTGCTGTAGCGTGGCACTGAGGGGACTGAGAATAGAATCTGTGCAGGTGTAAAGGCAGCATACTCCCATGGTGAGCCTAAGTCAGAATTTCTTCTTTTGCGAGCCAAAAATGCAAATACCTCCCAGGGGAGCATAGTGGAGACCAAAGCAGGTTTGGCAGCAGCACCAAACCAGGGAGTGGCAGAAACTGAGAGCTATTTGAGAGATATAACCAAACCCACCTCAACACAGAGGGTAACGGAGTGTAACATGCCATCCTCGTGAGAATTGGTGTAGTGGCATTGGCACAGGCAGGGTCTGAGTCGCAGTTTCTGTGAACTCAAACAGTGCCTGGCCCGAAGTGGAACATCGCTGGGACAGAAACACCAATTCTGTGGGAACATAAGTGGCAGCAACATCAACCTGTAGCAGGGCTGGAACTGAGTGAAACTCCAAGGCTTCTATTAAGCACAGGAGATTGTCAGGCTTAAGCTCCTCCTGCCAGCTGGTGGCAGAGTGTGGCAGCCTGGTCGAGGAGACATAGATCTCCCTGCCACTCAGGCAGTCACAAAACCCTGGAATATCTGCTCATTGGAGGGAACTGGGTAAGAGCCGTGTGGCGTTGAGTGGGTGTTACAGAAGTGCAAGGTGGGGAAGGAGGCATTGACCTTCACAGAATAATTCATGTGCTGGGTGGTCCCTTCTGACTCCACAGAGCACTGGAACAATTCATAATCCTGTCAGCACATGGCTGCTATCTATTGGCTATTGACCTATTGAACTCTCCAAATTGAGACTGTGTGCTGACTCTGACAATTGATTTGGAACTCTTGACCTGGGCCAATCAACTGAAGACTATCCAAGGTTGTACCCTGATTGTATTGTTGTTGGAATGTTTGACTTTACTTTTCCAGTTGTTGCCCATGGGGGTGGGGTATCTTCCTTGTTCATATTTATCCACAGCTGAGACTTCAGGCAAGAGTTACTGATTCACTAGGATAGGACAGAGACTAGATTAAAACAAGACAGAGGCACTTAGCTCCACTACAGCAAGCAGGTCCCAGTGTCTCAGGCGGTAGTACTGTATAGATCCTTTGCAAAGCTGTAGGGGAAAAGCTACAGTCACGAGTCCCAGCTCTCAGGCACAGGACTGGTTAATCACTACTCCAGGAGCCTTCAACCCAATTTCACCTTATCTGCTCACCTAGCCAAATGGTGAAAAATAATGATGGCATGGAATCAGTGGAAAAGCTGCAGCAAAATGAATCATCAGAGTAGATTAACTACACCAAGGAACAAAAAGGTGGACATGCCAAAAGATCCCATTCATGAACAAATGCCTGAGATGTCAGAAATCAAATTCAGAATTTAGATTGCATATAAGATTAAAAGAATGGAGATAAACTTGTAATTAGAAATTCAAGGAGCATTTAAAAACTTGTCTCAATCATTCAATGAAGTCAAAGACAAAATCACCAAATATTCTGAGATGTTGAGGCAGGAATTTGTAGTCCTCAAACATCTGAGAAATACAGTATAATCCCTCAGTAGCAGAATGGAGCAGGCAGAAGAAAGAATGTCTGACATTGAAGATAAAGCTTTTGAACGCTCCCAAAAGGTCAAAAAGGAAGAGACACGAAGAGCAGAAACAAATCATTCTCTCAGGGAACTCTGGGACAATTTGAAGAAAACTAATATTTGCCTTATGGAAAGTCCTGAAGGCAACAAGAATGATTCAAAAGGCCCAGATGCTCTAGTTCAAATGATGATTGAGGAGAACTTCCTAAACTTGGAAAGACATTCAGAAATCCAGACAGTAGACAGTTTAGAACTCCAGCATGACTCAATACAAATAAAGCAAGTCCCAGACACATTGTAATTAACCTGGCCAAAGTTAATATGAAGGAGAACATTCTGCAAGCAACCAGATGTAGGAAAAGCATAACTTATAAGGCAAAGAATATTAGAATGACTGCAGATCTCACTGCTGAAAAATTTCAAGATAGAAAAGGGTGGTCATCAAAATTTAAGGTCCTAAAACAAAATAACTTTCAACCCAGGATTCTGTATCCAGCTAAACTGACTTTCATTTATGATGGAGAAATTAAATACTTAAATGATATTCGCGTGTTGAAAAAATTTGCCATAATTAAACCCAGCTCTCCATGATATTCTCAGACCTATCTTCCATAATGACCAGAACAATCCTCTACCACCAAAGTAAACACCCTCAGAAACTTTGATCAAATTCCAACTTCTACGGTGTCAAAAGGATTAAAAATGTCCCTTTCAAAAAAATTGAAATCCAAATGCAACCAGAGTTGTCAATAATCTCAATTAATGTGGATGGCTTAAATTGTTCTCTGAAGTGACATAGGTTGCCTGACTAGAAGGGTACAAGCGAACCTTACTAAATGCAGAATACAAATGTCTTTATATAATAAGTGAGAAAATGCCAGGAAGGCTATGTTAATCAGTTTGATGACAATAGTTCAGATTGTATATGAAACCAGCACATTGTACCCCTTGATTGCAATATTGTACACAGCTATGATTTAATAATAAAGACAATAAAAAAAATACATCAGGCCCTATATCTGTTGTGCACAAGAATCTCATCTCACCTTGAAAGACATATATGGACTCAGTATGAAGGGATTGTCATCTTTAATTCAGCTAAATTGAAATCAGGAAAAAGCAGATGTTGTGCTTTTAACCAACAAAATAAGGAAATATAAGAATGGGCACTTCCTATTTGGTAAGGATAACACTCAACATAATGAGATTTCAGTTATTAACAATTATGATGCCAACCAGAATGTGCCACAAGTTATAAGAGAGACTCTAAAAGACATGAGAAATTTGATTTCCTCCAGCACCATAATAATTGGATATTTTAACACCCCTTTGACAGTGTTGGGCATATCTTCCAAAAAGAAACTAAGCAAATGGCTGAGCCTGTGGCTCTGTGGGTAGGGCGCTGGCCCCATATACTGAGGGTGGTGTGTTTGGTTGCTGGAGTCTGGGGTACAGAATAATGTCAGAGAGGCTAAAGCATGCTGAAGGAATTGTATGGAATAAGGGAGGCTACAGGCTCTCTTAGGCATATAGTGAAAAATATTTATTTTAACAAAGCTTATGGAGCCAATACTACACATACACACTATTAATGAAAAATCTTATCATGTATACATCATCCATCTAGAATCTGGTGACTTGATTCTCGTAATTATCACTTGACAACCTCATGACAAGGCCATCACCGGCCCAGCACCCACTTGTCTATTGAACAACTAACACAATACTTCATCAATTATTATCTTTTACCATCATTACATTTAAAATTAAGTCTAAGCCACAAAACAAACTCTAGCAGAATAACTGGCTTGAATGCTAGACCTTTAACAGATCATCTGGAGGCGGTTATTCATTCTCTAGGAGTGGTGGAGATTTTAAAGATATACAAAAGACTTGCCTATAAGCCTTGCCTCCAGGACCAAGGCTTTTTTCACTGAAGTATTACCTTCTGTGTGAAATGGCCTAAGGTCAAAATGGAGTTCTATCTTGGTCTCTCCTTCTCAACTAATTAAAAGACTTCAAACCTGTTCTCACACAATGAATCTATTTAAAAGCACATATAGGCTTTTCACCTATATGTTCAAACTCCGCCCTTGCTAAATTGCAGCAGCACTGAAAAAATAGCCAGGCGTTATGGCAGGCATCTGTAGTCCCAGAGACTTGGGAGGCTGAGGCAAGAGAATCACCTAAACTCAGGAGTTGGAGTTTGATGTGAGCTTTGTGACACCACGACACTCTACCAAGGGAGATAAAATGAACCTCTGTCTCTCAAAAAAACAAAAAAAAAAAAAAGAAAAAAAATTAACTAAGAAGAAATAGGTACAGAATGGACTTTTGTTAAACTGATAGATGCCAACCACAGCAAACCCACTGCCAATATCATATAGAACGGAGGTAAAATGAAATCATTTCCACTCTGATCAAGAACAATGAAAGGTTGCCCATTGTCTCCACTGTTTTTTAACATTGTAATGGAAGTCTTATACATCGTAATCAGGCAAGAAAAAGTGAGCAAAGTATTCAAATAAGGTCAGAGGAGATCAAACTTGTACACTTCGCAGATGATATGATTGTATATCTGGAAAACCACAGGAATTCAACTACAAAACTCTTAGAAGTGATCAAGGAATTTAGCAGTGTCTCAGGTTCCAAAATCAATACTCACTAATCTATGGCATTTATATACATCAGCAATAGTCAAGCTAAAAAAACAGTCAATGACTCTATTCCTTTGACAGTAGTGCCAAAGAACATGTAACCTTTGAAGTTTATCTAACAAAGGATGTGAAAAATCTCTGTAAAAATAACTATGAAACTCGAAGTTAAGAAATAGCTGAAGACTTTAGGAGATGGAAAAACATCTCATGCTCATGGCTGGGAAGAAAAAACATTGTTAAAATGTCCATACTATCCAAAGAAATATACAATTTTAATGCAATCCCCATTAAATCACCACTGTCATACTTTAAAGACCTCAAAAAAAAATAATACTTTGTTTTATATGGAATCAGAAAAACACTAAAATCAGCAAGACATCACTCAGCAATAAAATCAAATCAGGAGGAATCATGCTACCAGACCTCAGACAATACAATAAATTAATAATGATCAAAACAGCATGGTACTGGCAGAAAAACAGAGAGGTAGATGTATGGAACAGAATAGAGAACAAAGATATGAACTTAGCTACTTACCATCATTAGAACTTCGATAAGCCTATTAAAAACATTCAGTGGAGAAAAGACTCCTTATTTAACAAATGGTGCTGTGTGAACTTGCTGGTGACCCATATACAGAAGATGGAAAATGGACCCATGCTTTCACTATTAACTAAGATAGAGTCTCACTAGATTAAAGATTTCAACTTAAGACATTAAACTATAAGCATACTAGAAGAAAGCACAAGGAATACACTTGAAGAAATCAGCCTTGGCCAATATTTTATGAGAAGGAACCCAAGGGCAATTGAACTAACCCCCAAAATACATTACTAGAATCTGATCAAACTAAAAAGCTGCACAGCCAAGAAGACAGTAAGTAAAGCAAGCAGACAGCCCTCAGAATGTGAGAAGATACTTGTAGGTTATGTCTCCAACAAAGGTTTAATACTCAGAATCCATTGAGTACTCAAATGTATTAGCAAGAAAATAACAAGTGATTCCATCTCAATGTGGGCAAGAGACTTGAAGATAAAATTCTCTGAAGAAGATATTTGCAGGTTCTACAGACACATGGAAATCTAAGAAATGTTCTTATGCCAGTACCATGCTGTTTTGATCACTATCAATCTATAGTACAGTCTCTGATCTGGTCGTGTGATTACTCCTACTTTGTTTTTATGTCTAAGTAATGTCCTGGCTATTTGAGGCTTTTTCTAATTCCATATAAAATGAGTTATTATTTTTTCGAGACCTTTAAAACAGAATGGTACTAGGTGTATGGAATAGAATAGAGAACCAAGAGATGAACCAAGCTACTTACCATTATTTGATCTTTGACAAGCCAATTAAAAACATTCAGTCATACAATGGGGAAAAGACTCCCTATTCAACAAATGGTGCTGGGTGAAGTGGCTGGTTGCCTGTAGAAGTCTGAAACTGGACCCACATCTTTCACCATTAACTGAGATCGACTCTCACTGGATTAAATGTTTAAACTTAAGACATGAAACTATAAAAATAGTAGAAGAAAGTGCAGGGAAAACTCTTGAAACAATCGGCCTGGGGAAATACTTTATGAGGAGGACCCCCACCCCCAGGCAATTGAAACAGTATCAAAGATACACTACTGGGACTTGATGAAACTAAAAAGCTTCTGCACGGCCAAGAACACAGTAAGTATAGCAAGCAGACAGCCTTCAGAATGGGAGAAAATATTTGCAGGTTATGCCTCCAACAAAGGTTTAATACCCAGAATCCACAGAGAACTCAAACGTATTAGCAAGAAAAGAACAAGTGATCCCATCTCAGGATGGGCAAAGGATTTGAAGAGAAACTTCTGTAAAGAAGACAGGTGCACGGCCTTCAGACATATGAAAAAAATGCTCACTATCCTTAATCATTAGAGAAATGCAAATCAAAACTACTTTCAGATATCACTTAACTCCAGTAAGATTAGTCCGCATCACAAAATCCCCAAACCAGAGATGTTGACGTGGATCTGGAGAAAGGGAACACTTCTGCATTGCTGATGGGAATGCAGACTAATATGTTCCTTTTGGAAGGACGTTTGGAGAATACACAGAGATCCAAAAATAGACTTGCCATTTGATCCTATAATTCCTTTACTAGATATATACCCAGAAGACCAAAATCACATTATAACAAAGATATCTGTACCAGAATGTTTATTGCAGCCCAATTCATAATTGCTACATCATGGAAGAAGCCTAAGTGCCCATCGAACCATGAATGAATGAATAAATTGTGGTACTTGTATAACATGGAATATTATGAAGCCTAAAGAAAGATGGAGACTTTACCTCTTTCATGTTTACATGGATGGAGCTGAAACACATTCTTCGTATCTCAAGAATGGAAGAAAAAGTATCCAATGTACTCAGCCATACTATAAAGCTAATTTATAGCTTTCATATGAAGGCTATAACCCAATTGAAGCACAAGAATACAGGGAAAGTGGCAAGGTAGGGGAGGGGAGGGCGTAGGATGGGTGGAGAGAGGGTAAATGGTGGATCACACTTATGGTGCACCTTAGAAGGGTACAAGAGAAACTTACTAAATGCAGAATACAAATGTTTTCATACAATAACCAATAAAATCCCATGAAGTTTATGTCAAATAGTGGGATGAAAATATTTCAGATTGTATATGAAACAAGCACATTGTACCCCAAGATTGCACTAATGTACACGGCTATGATTTAAGTAAAAAAAAAAAAAAAAAAAAAAGAAAAGAAAAGAAAAGAAAAAGAAAAAAAGAAAAGAAAAGAAAAATACCAGAAGCAATTGCATGGAAAACTCTTGAAGGAATTGGCCTGGGTGAATATTTTATGAGGAATACTCCACAGGCAATTGAAGCAGTTTCAAAAATATACTACTGGGACCTGATCAAACTAAAAAGCTTCTGCACAGCCAAGAACATAGTAAGTATAGCAAGCAGACAGCCCTCAGAATGGGATAAAATATTTGTAGATTATGCCTCCAACAAAGGTTTAATAAGCAGAATACAGAGTACTCAAACATATTAGCAGGGAAAGAACAAGCGATCCCATTTCAGTATGGGCAAAGGACTTGAAGAGAAACTTCTCTAAAGAAGACAGGCACACAGCCTACAGACATGAAAAAATTCTCACCATCCTTAATCATCAGAGAAATGCAAATCAAAACTACTTTTGGATATCACCTAACTCCAGTAAGATTAACCCATGTAACAAAATCCCCAAACCATAGATGCTGGTGTGGATGTGGAGAAAAGGGAACATTTCTACATTGCTGGTGGGAATGCAAACTAATATGTTCCTTTTGGGAGGATATTTGGAGTATACTTAGAGATCTAAAAATAGACCTGCCATTTTATCCTTTAATTCCTTTACTAGATACATACCCAGAAGACCAAAAATCACATTATAACAAAGATATCTGTACCAGAATGTTTATTGAAGCCCAATTCATATTTGCTAAGTCATGAAAGAAGCCCAAGTGCCCATCAACCCATGAATGGATTAATAAATTGTGGAACATGTACACCATGGAATACTATGCAGCCTTAAAGAAAGATAGAGACTTTACGTCTTTCATGTTTACATGGATGGAGCTGGAACATATTCTTCTTATCAAAGTATCTCAAGAATGGAAGAAAAATTATCCAATGTACTCAGCCCTACTATGAAACTAATTTATAGCTTTCATATGATGGCTATAGCTCAATTATAGCACTAGAATATGGGGAAGGCAGCAAGGGAGGGGAGGGGAGAGAGGAGGTTAGGTGGAGGGAGAGTAATAGGTGGGGCCACACCTACAGTGTATCTTAGAAGGATATTGGTGAAATTACTAAATGCAGAATACAAATGTTTTCATACAATAACTAAGAAAATGCCATGAAGGCTATGTCAAACAGTTCGATGAAAATAGTTCAGATTGTATATGAAACCAGCACATTGTACCCCTTGATTGCACTAATTTACACATTAATGATTTAATTAAAAAAATGTTTTTATTAGGGACTATGAGGAGTGACCATTCTTAAGGCCTGGTGACACATATGGAATATTTCAGGACTGTCGTACGTATCTGGGGTGGCAGATATCACCAAAATTATGCACAGATCTCTTTTTCCTTATCAGATCCATTTGTGATTGTGCATTGATCATGTGACCCAACATAATTCTTCTACTTCCCATATGGCCAAGAAACCAAAAGTTTGGACACATCTGGCCCAGAGTTCAGGGATATAGGAACTTTCCAGATAGGGAGATATTTCTCAATATCATCATAAATAACTGCTGGTATGGAGTACACTGCTGGACACATTGCCTAATGAGATTTCAAGACAGTAACTTCAGTGAGACACCTACTGTCAAAAGCAAGCCTATTCTAGACAAAGAAGTAAAATATCATGAAAAGTAGAACTGAGAAGTGTGTGATTTCAGGTCTGTGATATCACTGTCTTATCTTTGGGCTCGAGTTCTTGTTCTTTAACATCCCAGGGAAGCACTAGGTATAAACCATACTCTTCCACTTACATACAAATCAATGCCATCAACAAGAAAGAAATGTTTGTCGAATCCCTTGGCCTGATATACAAACTTTTGGAAGCATGAATTGAGTGTGGAAAAAAGAACCTCACTCTTTTTTAACAATTTGAACCAAATGAAAAACCCAAGTAGCCACTACACATACGTAGGAGGAATAAGGTTAAGTTTAAAGATGGTAATCCAGTGCACATTGTGATGTCATCCACAGAAATCATGTAGTGACTTCATCCTGTAATGTTCTGGCATCCAGGCTTCTGGTCAAATATATTAAGTGCCCTTTTCTGGTCACTACAACTGGTGTGCCTCAATTATTTGAATGAGGACACTTCTGAGCCCTGCATCCATAGACATAGAAGTGATCGCCTATTTGTGCATTATTGATTCTATTGAAAGTTGAGATTCCTGGCACTCGGCTGACACAAAAGTTGAGATTTTGTACAGCAGTGTGACTCAGGCAGCATAACTGCTGACAAAATTGCATGGAGTCACTTAAGTAGGATGCTATTTTTTTTTTTTCCTTGAGACAGAGTTTCACTTTGTCATCCTCATCCTGGGTAGAGTGCTGTGGCACCACAGCTCACAACAAGCTCCTACTCCTGGACTTATGTGATTCTTTTCCCTCAGCTGCCCTAGTAGCTATAACCACAGGCATCGTCCACAACACCTGGATAGTTTTTCTTGCAGTTTGGGCAGGACTTGATTCAAAGTCACCACCCTGGTAATATGGGCCCAGTACCCTACCCACTCAGTCACAGGCAATGCCCGTGGGATCCTATTACAAGGACACGTTTGACAAGTACCACAAAACATCCATTTGAGAGAAGGTTGCAAAGTTAGTATGCCTGAATATAGCTTTCATTTGGTCATAGCTTCACAGGTCTTAAGCACGTCTACTTTGCTTGAACCATCAAAATTATTCTGGTCTTTTTGGATGATGAAAATATTTCTTGGTTGGTTTGTTGGTTTGTCTGTGCATGGGCGTGTATATGGGTATTTTTGAGATATGGTTTCTGTATGTGGGCCAGGCTCGTCTTTTGTGGCCTCAGCCTAGATCAGAGCAACATCATACTCAAGGATTGTGGCAATCCTCCTGCCTGAGACTCCCATATGGCTTACAATACAGATGCCTGTCACAATGCCTAGACGATTTTACACTTTTTAGTAGAGACAGGGTCTGAGTCTTACTCTGTCATTTCTCAGCATCCCCTCATGCAAAAATTCCACTAATGTCAGCCTGCCAGAAGGCTAAGATTATAGTTGTGAGCCACAAAGTTTTGTCATTTTATCTTTTTTTGTTTCCCTTCTTCCCTCCCTTACTTTTACCCTCCCTCACTTTATCCTTCCTTCCTCAAACTCTCTCTCTCTCATTTGCTTGCACTCTCCATTATTTTCCTTCATTCACTTCTTTCTTCTATTACTTTCTTCTACACCTTAGGGGAAACTTCTCTAGTAACAAACAAACAAACTATACAAATTATCCCTGAATGTGTAGTCTTTAAGTCTATACTTCAAATGATTGAATTGAGGAGTGTGTGAATTATATCTGAATAGAGTTGTTACTTTTCATTCCACAGGGTGTTGTTTATGAGGAAAATAGAAAAAAATCTTAACTAGAACATAAGCATGGATGAAGACCATAGCTCACACCTTTAATGCCAGCAAATTCAGATGCCAAGGCAGAAAGATCACTGGAAGCTAAGGGGTTTCAGACCAGATTGAGCAACACAATAAGACTCCCTTATCAAGGAAATAAGTAACAATTTTCCTCATCAATGGCGGCATGGGTTGTACTCTCAGCTGCTTATAAGCATAAACTCAACAGGATCACTTGAGGTTAGCAGCTTTCATTTTCTTGAGCTGTAATGGCCTCAATGTATTTTTATGGAGCAAAGAGGAATTGCAGGATCCAAACTATAAGATATATACTGTATAGGTACAGAAAACTTCCAGTTGCATACAAGATATTTATACATTGATCCCAAATGGGTTTATTACCAGGATTTCCAGTCTAAATATATGTGAAATAATCGACTAATAAGACACACTACACTACTAGAACCAATAAGGAAAACCACATGGTCGCGTCAAGAGACACAGAAAACACTTTTGATAGAGGCAACTTTTGTGTTGATAAAATATGTTAAAAATCTTCTATAAGAAGGGAACATCTGGGGAAGAGTCAAGATGGCGGCCGAGTAACAGCTTCCTTTCAACTGGGTACAGTGAGACAGGGAGAGAAGACTTCAGGCATCTCTGACTGGTGGGATCTGTCCAGAAACATCCCTTTGAGGATGCAGGGAGATGGCATGAGACTTCTGGACCCCCTCAGGAAGGCAAAAGTGGTGGAGATCTGGCAAGTGGTTGCCTGTGT